>BQKN01049087.1:0-31081 GCA_022839385.1 Asparagus kiusianus | reverse complement strand
TGGAAAGGGTTGGTGTGGGAAAGGAAGAATTTTATATTCTATTTCCCGTTCTTCTTTTAGGGTGAAGGCGAACCCGAATACAAGGAAGGAAGAATTTTATATTCTATTCCCAATTAGAAAGGAGACTCGAGGTGGGATCTCCACCCCCAGAATCCGGAAAAGTAAAACTGAGAGTGGGATCTCCACTCCGAGAATCGAAAAGATTCGGATAACCCTAACTGTCGGAAGGTTTGATTACCGAACTAAAGATGAATTTCTTATTTATCGAGAGTGAATCATGGTTTTGGTCCTAACTGTAGGAAGGTTTGACCAAGCGGGAGCTTGAGATGACCCTAACTGTAGGAAGGTTTGATCACTCGATTTAAAAGTGGACCTCTCGTTCATTGGAGGAATCGAGGGGGGATTTTGGTTGTGGTCCTAACTGTAGGAAGGTTTGACCAAGTGGGAGGTTTAAAACGATCCTAACTGTAAGAATGTTTGATCGCTCGATTTGTGGGCCTCTCGTTCATTGGAGGAATCGAGAGGAGATTTTGGTTGTGGTCCTAAAATTTGACCAGGTAGACGTTGGGTTTAGTGCTTATCATTTTATTTGTAATGATCGGGTTATCCCTTAGAAAATTATATGTAACATTCTTTCGGGAACTTTCCGTTACATGAATTATCCACCCCCAGCTTTTCTTGCGAAACTAGGTTTATCATTGTATTGGCTGCATGATCGGGTTATCCTTAAGAATACCACGCATGGCACTCTCCAGGAACTTCCCGTGGAAGAAAGGAAATAGTTTAGACTCATATACCTATTGGAGTATCAGGGAGCAGTTTAACCTCTTATACCGGTCGGAGGATTGAGAAGCAGTTTATACTCATATACTCTTCGGAGTGTTAAGAAGCAGTTTATACTCTTATACTTATCGGAGTGATGCCGTTCTCAACTGGCTTACTCTAGCGTTATGACGCCGGCTTCAACCAAGGTCTGGATGCTATTCTTTAAAGTAAAGCAGGCCTTGGTGGGATGAAGGATCCTCCTGTGGTATGCGCAGTACTTCGGATCCGCAGTATTGTCAGCTTCCTCCTGATTCGTGATCGGTGGCAGCTTGATCTTGTTATTTTTAAGGAGGGATTCGAAGATGGCTGGAACATCTTCGTCCTTGAAGGAGTACTCTTTTTGGAACCTTTGATCTGAAGTCTTCTGCTGTCTCCGTGGTTGTTGTTGTGACGTTTGATTGGCATCAACAGCCACTGCAGGTGTCTTGCCCTTACCACGGGAGGCGATGTTAGAATTTGGAGGCTTAGTTGTTGATTGACTCCTCTCGGCCTTCTTCCTTCGGAGGAAGCGTTTGACTTGTTCACCGCGCACCTTCAAGTCTTTCCAAGAGTTGGACGGTGCTGTCCCCATTGCTTCTAACACGTCCAATGAAAGATTGTTGTGGTAGGTCTGGAGAATGAATTCCTCAGTGATCGGGTCCCGGCAGTTCAACGCCTTTTTCTGGAACCTTTTGAAGAAGGTGTCGACTAACTCCCCGTCTTTCTGTTTTTCATCCAGCAACGATCCGATAGATATCTCGGTGTCGTCATCGAAGAAATTGGTGAGGAATTTGGTCTCCATATCATCCCAGCTGTTCATGCTACCTGGCTTGAGGCGGCGATACCAATCGAAGGCGGCTCCGCGAAGAGTGCCAATGAAGGACCGTACTATTAGAGGTTCATTGCCAGAGATAACCCCTAAGTGTGATTTGAAGTAAATCACATGTTGAGTGGGTGAACCCTTCCCATCAAATGGTGTGAAGTTGATTAGGTTGAACTTCACCGGATACGGGATTGATTCCCATTCTCTTGGGTATGGACAAGGAATGCCCATTTTCTTTATCTCTTGAGCGGAAATCAATGTATTGATTTTGCTCTCGAGATTTTTAATCTTCAAACTTTCACATGTATCTTCGTTAGCACGATTCTGAGGTGGAAGCGTGGCGTTGTGACTAGCATCCTCATTACCACCCCCTGCATTGACGGGAGGATTATTGGCATTGTGAGCTTCATCCGCATGTGCGTCGTCGTCTTCCTGATTAATCTGGTTACGACGACTTGGTTCGCCTTGCTGGTTTGTCAGTGCTTGGATCTGTTAGTCATGCATTTCTCTCATATTCTGCATGGCCATCTGCATTTCAAACCTGAAGCTCTCCTGTTGTTTGGCCATGGCTTCTTCGAGCATCTTGGCCACTTGTTCTGCGCTTATCATAAATGACTCGTGGGGTTGTCCTTCGCTAGACACTGTGTTATCTGATGCGACTACAGAGTAAGCATCCGATTCTTCGTCTTCCGAAGGCAGTCTTGTCTGAACCCTACCATAGGTTGCTCGTATGATGGCTCCGGACTGCAGACGAGTTACACGCCGAGGTATTTTCGGAATCGACTCGGGATTACCCTGTGTCGATGTCCTTTTGCTGGTCATATTGGTGGTGACCCTTGGAAATTCTCCATCATCGATCACCGTTCTTCTTCGTCGGAAACGCCTATGCCTTGGTTTTGGCGTTTTGGTACTAAGCCTTTCGAAAACTGAAACTCTTTCGGGGACTGCCTTAATGCAGTTGCATTCTGACAGTACCGCCCGGATGAGTTTGGAACAGGAGCATTGAGTTTCTAGCCTTCGAGGACTTCTCTTTCTGGCTTTGCTCGTACCCCCAGCACGATAGTACAGCTCGTCCGTTTGAAAGTCAGAGCAACCTATCGGGTGTTGGCACGATTTTCCAGGTATAACATCATCGTCATCGGACAACAACGTTTCCTTCTGAGGGTGAATTGCCTTCTTTGGGCTTTCGAGAGTCACGCGCCTCAAAACGCGCCTTTGTGGGCGTGAATTCTCAACCGGCTCCTGAACTTCAATGTGCAGCGTAGTGCGCTTGGTTGCCCTGATTTCCTCGTCATGTTGGGGATTGCGGCGACCCCCAGCATGTTGAATCATTCGGGACTTCTTCATTGGCCCCAAACGTTCCTGGACTGGAGCTTTGCCTCGTTCCTTGGGAAGTGGACCGAGGCGCTCCAAAACCAACTTCCTTTTCTGGGATGATTCTGCGTGACCTCCCGGAGTAGCCATGGGAATTGTCGGCGACTTCGTTTGGTTCGCCGGAGGTTGAACCTGCTTCGAAGGCTGCAAAGGTTGCTCTTTGGCCTGAATCGCCACTTCGGACTTCGGCCTCCAGACTTTGCGGGTTGGTGGCGGCTTCTTTGCCACTTCCTTCTGCAGTTTTCTACGGGCCTCTAGGACTTGAGCCCGTGCCTGCGCTGACATCGCGCGGCGCTTGCGAATGCGCTCTTCTAATGTCGAACGGTTCCGTTTAACACGGACCCATTCGTTGGTTGGCGGCTTGGAGGAGCTGCCATTCATCATTTGTTAAGGCTGCTTGCCTCTCCTGTTCTTCAGATCCGCATTGCAACGGATCCCATCAACTGACTCCATGGCCTTTGCGAATTGTTTAGCAAGGCGTTGACGTTGCCTTTGGCGGGCTCTCTTCGAGAGAGTCACCACGCGCTCTGCGGCAGAAGGGTTGGCCAGAGCAGATCCGACCTGGTTGGGAATTGGAGGAATCTCACCCGATGCGACTTTGGCATCCAGCGGGGCGAGATCTTCGTTGGTGTTTTCAACATCTTCATACCAACGAGTTTTTCTCCTGGAGGAGAACTTCTTGGACTTGCGGGGGGAGGTTGATCCGGACGAGGACGACAAGTACTCCTCGAATTTCCGCTGGTCGAACTCGTATTCAACCTCCTCCACGACCGGGATTAAGATCCGCGGCTGCGACGCTCCGATCTCGGCAGCGAGATCGGCGGCTCCCACTGTGGTCGCCAGATTGTTCGTGGTGAAATTCGTTGCTTTCTTCTTCATTGATTCCATTGCTATCTTGAATAACAGTTTTTCGAGTTACAAAGATCCGGTCTTTTTATAAGATCTGGTTATAATAAAATCAAAGAAATTAAAAAGATTACAACTTTCTCCTTTTGCCGAACAAATCACGAGCTCCTGTTTTGAGGTCGCTCGCTTGCGTGGGTTCTTCGCCTGCGTCGGGGTTTAACCGTGGACCACCGCGAGATCTAGATCCGGTCGGATCTACGCAGTATGACGGGTATTATTTCACGAAGGAAATAATAGCCGGGGGGGATTATTTCACCAAGGAAACAATCGCCCAAATCTCAGGATCAAAGACCAAGCTTTGATCCGGAGTACGCCTGCGTAGATCTGAGATCCGGTCCTCTCGAACTCTTGCCTTATTTGGCATTGACGATCGCCGAGCACAGATCTGGAAGAGCGAGTCCTCGAAGTCCCAAAGCTTGGATCTTTTTTAGATCTGAGTCTTGAATCCAGCAGGGCTTCGCCTCTCCAAAATTTCCAACCTTTGAAAATGAACCAAGGGGGGCCTATTTATAGGCAACCCTTACTGTGCCTTGGGCACAAGGTGGCCGGCCACCAAGTGGCTCGGCCACCGAGCCACCAATGGGTGGCTCGGCGGCCGAGCCACCCTAAGGTGGCTCGGCCACCGAGCCACCCTTAGGTGACTCGGTTTTGGCCGAGTCTCTCTTGGTGTTGGTTTTCCATTTTTCGTCGTTGTATCTGTTTTTTGGTTCTGTCCGTGATTCGGTTGTGTGGTTGATTTGTTCGGACTCGATTCGTTGACCTGATTTGGTAGTAAATCCGGATCCTGATTTGGCAGTAAATCCACTTTTGAGTTCGAGTCCGAAACTGATCTCGATTCGATCTCGATTCGTCCGAGTCCACTCTTGGTTGGATGACTCGTTGATTCCTCAATCCGTTAGCTTGATTCCACACACGAGTGGATTTATTCCGTTGTTTGCGTGCGGTTCGTTAGCCTCGTAGCCTCGTTAATCCGCTTCGTCGCGTATCATTTGGCTTCGGTGTTGTGTACTAACAATCGTGTTTGGATACGTTGCCCGATGGTTCGTTTGTCGAATCGACGTCGTCGAGCTGTGTTAAGGGACCTATAGGCAGTTTTATACGCCTACACTCACACCAGCTCACGACATGATAATTATGTAGAATTGTGACATAACACTAATGCAGATTTTAACATGATATTCATGTAGGCTATGATATAGCACTACACTTATGTTCTGAGATTTGTTGTACTTCTTTTATTATTGTTCCTGTATTAGAACCTCGGATTTGGTGATTAGGGGTTTACAATTTGAGATATAAGGTATATACATGAGGGTTTCCTTATTTGGATTACTTCGCTCGACGTACCTATTCTCGTGTTGTAAATTCCTAATTACTAAAACCCTCTTTAGTAAGATCAATGATTTTAGATCTATTATATACTATCTGTATTTTCACATACAACGAGCCCTTTTCCCTTGGGGTTGGTTGTGATGTTACTCGCTAGCGCTTTGATGCTCGTTGTCCCTCCTCCCCCTTTCAGGTAACGAGCCAGGAGCTCGGAGAGTCGCAGGTTGATGGCGACACATTTTAGTGTTCAGCTGTCTAGTCATGCTTATGTTGGAGCTCCACTATAGTTTTTAGTTAGACATTTAAGAGTATTGTTCTAGAAGTTGTAAAGGCTGTGTGCCTTATTTTCTCTTGTCAGATATTGTACTTGAGACTTGTTGACTACTCCAGTTTATTTATTCAGACATTGACTATGTATTTCCATTTGTTGGATGATGAGATATTTATATGATTATTATCATTTCATCAGCCCTTCGTGTATTATCTTTTACTTGCTTTTGTACCTACACCTGTATTTGACTCTACTAGATAGATATTAATTGTGATGGTGAAACATGTTGTTGCACGGTGTGGTGCATGGTAGGTTTGACATTCTTGGTTTCACCTTGGACTGCAGCCTTGTGTGAACCCAGGGGCGTCACAAAAGCATCAAAAAACGATCAGGTAACGAGATCTTGTAGCCAGCGATCAGTCTAATCATCCAAGTGATAAGTTCATACAACTAGATAGAATTAATACTTAAAAATCTACAACATGAGATGTAGTACGTCGAGCGAAATAATCCAAACAAGGAAACCCTCATGTATATACCATATGTGTCAAATTATAGATAATTAAATATTAACCCTGATCTATATATGAAAAGAAACACAACTGGCCTACATCTCACAAGAATCATACTTAGCCAAGAAACAAGGTCATGTAACTAGTCATCCTATCTCAACTCACTGGTTCACATCTCACATAGAGTCAATGCTCATATCATCAGAAAACTGACTATTCACAAATCCTCTACGTGCACCCAATACGCCGCTACACTAGATCGGTCAGAGGGCTACACGCAATCCGTTTTCAGCCTGGTTCGAACTCAAGCAAAACCAGGGTGAATATCAAAATCATGAACCAAAGTGACTACATTGGCTTCACTTTGATCCAACAAACTAACCCCAAGCTACACTGGATCATGGGGCGAGCTTCGAAGATACATCAACAGCTATATCCGATCATATGAACATAGACTTCCTCATCCCCACTCTTCTCGTTTATTTCTAAGTCAACCATAATCCTCATTGAAACTCGGGTACACCACCTAAACTCGGTCAACACACTCACATATGTCACTAGGTCTGTTCATGATGCACGAGGCCACTAAGTCATGAACTACTAAGGTTCTCAATCACAACAAGTAGATAATAAATAAAACTAATTTCATACAACAACATCATGGCATATCGAATAATCAAAATTAATAGGAATAAATCATAAACAATGTCTGCATAATTCAGAAGAATAATCTTTTTCTAAATTAATTCATTTTAAATTATTTTGCTTAACAATTAATCTAAACTAATTCATTTTCCAAAATAAATTCTTTTAAATTATTATAATTGTCTAAAAATGATTCTTTTGCTGAACTAGATTCTTTTAATTCCTTATAATTATTCTGAAAATAATATTTATCATATTACTATAATATATTTTAATATTCTTCATCAAACAATCCACGTAGGTAATTATATTACAAACTAATACACACAGACAACTCATAATCGATGTACTACGTCTCTTGTTATAGATTTTTAAGTATTAATTCTATCTATTTATATGACACAGTTACCTGGATGATTATTCTGATCGCTAGCTGCATGATCGACTCGTTACTTGATTGATTTTGTTTAATTTCTAGTTGCACGTTCTTTTGTCATTTCTATTATCGTATCGATTTCCGCTTTAGTTTTCATTTGTTCTATTTTCTTTTGTGAGGTCTTGCCGTGTGCCATGCAAGCTGACGTACAGCTGTTTTCTCTAGTGTACGTCAAACTTAGAGGAAGAACAGGTTCAGTAGGAGCCAGAAGATTCTCAGTAGGAGTGCTTCATAGACGGAGCAGAAGAAGGAGTCGAAGCCTATTCTTTTCATTCATTAGTTGATGGTTCCTGTTTACCTTTGTAGTTCTTTCCATTCCTGCTAGATCGATGTATTTTATATTTCTTTAGTTTTCAGTTGTTCAATTTGTATAAGGACATGTTAACTCGAATATTATGTCTTGGATGATATTCATTTGTGATAAGTAATATTTTATTCTGAGTTGGTTTGTTATATTCTTTTTTATTATGATCGGGGACCTGTGCCTTTGCATTGTATTTATTTCCAGACGCTTAGCGTATTAGGTTGAGGAGAAATGATTATTTTATTTATTCTCCTTAATCTAATACGTTGTGGGCTTGTTCACGTTCTGATTCCTGGGTATTTTGGGAAGCGGGGCGTGACAGTACGAGATATGTATGTGAGGGTTTCCTTGTCTGGAGTATCCCCTCAATGTACTTTTCTTGTAGTATTAATCTTTAAGATGTGATCGCGGAATTTTGAGGACGAAGTTCTTTTAGGGGGGTGAATGTAAAACCCTGTAATTTTTTATATAGTAATAAATAATAATAAATGAGTAATATTGTGATAAATATCATTTTTTAATGGTTGAGTATGTTAGAAATCCATTTGAGATCGATTAAATACATATAAGTGTGTATATAAGAGTACATGAGCGAATCATGCACAAAATCATGCATAGACACAAAGTTTTCTGGTCGGTCGACCGGCCTAGGCCGATCGGTTGACCGATCGGTTGTGGTGGGTTGACCGATGGGCTTCCAGAGCTGCAGGCTTCATTTTCGGGTCGGTTTTGTTTGGATTTGAGCCCAGTTGTATACGAGAGTACATATACTCATTTTAAACCCATTTTCCCTATCTTTCCATGTGTTTTATCAGCAGTCACCTTCCCTCTTAAACTCTAACCCTAAACTGTGAGTTTTTGGGAGATTTCTTGAGACGGTTATCGAGAGGAAGGTGGGATTCGCGAGCTTGGCGAAGAAGGATCTTGCAGGCACGTTTTCAGGAGTTCAACACGATGTTTGAGGCAAGATCATCTTCCTCTAAACCTTTCCCTTTGTTAAAAATTATGTTTTTAGTTAATTAATTGATTAATTCAACACTTAAAGTTTAATCTGATATGATAAAACCTAGTTTATGATGTTAAATCTTAAACCAATGAAAAGATTTGTAATTTAAATCTCTACTTAATAAGAATAGTTGATCATGATCATTAGAGTTGTTTTTAATTTATAAATCATGTTCTAATTTGTTTTAAAACTTGAGTTTAATAATTAATTGAGTGTTTTTGTTAATTAGGATGCTTAAACCCAAAGTATGTGATATCCAGATGATGTGATCTTGTTTAAACGAATCTATAACAGTGTAATAATCAGAATTAATCATGTTCATTAATCATGTAGATAAAATATGTTTTATTAGAATTTTGGTTAATTAGGATGTTAACCCTAATTAGTTTTAATTCAAGAAATATAATCATGTTTAAGTTAACCCTTGTTAAGTAATTACTATAGTTTAAATCCTGTTTTACGTTACATGCTAATAAGAATATGTTTTTGAGAGAAATTATAAAACACAGAACCTGAGAAAACCTATAACAGTGTAATGAGTCGACCGATCCTAAGTGATCAGTCGACCGATTGTGTTGTCTAGGGAATCCTTTTTGTTGCGGATCGATCGACCGACTGGTGATGACCAGTCAACAAATAAGGTCTTGTTCGACTGCACTTTGTTGCACGTTTGCTGTCGGTCAAATGATACCCTAGGGGTAGTCGACCAACATTTTTTTTCTTTGTTTGTTTGAGGTGTTTTCTCTTGCACGTTTAATTATGAACATGAGGTTCGAGCTGTACAATGACACACGTGCAACCATGAGTGTACACGAATAGCATTGTAACACACATACACAGATATCCCAAAGAGGCTTATTTCATGTATTGTTTCGATCATGTTTGAGATAATAATTAATTATAATACATATGCATGTATGGATATCGTTGATGAACACATCTCAGTACTACTTGGGATAGTGCGTCGACATGCCATTGAGTTCTGTTTGATAGGCGTAGGGACTATCTTGTTATTTTTCTTCACCACCACTGAATCATTGTATTTGGGTTTAGAGAGGATTGAGAGGTTGTTCTCGATTCTAGTGAGATTGTGAGGGAGAGATTTATAATAATTGAATGGGACTTCAAGTTTCTAAAGGGGGGACCCATGATACAGGTGTATATTCTCTCCGAAAAAGCGATCCTCATGGGAGCTTAAGGATAGGTGACTCTCATGATATCTTGAGAATAGTGGTATGAAGTGACACGGTAGAACGTAGGTGGAAGCGTAAAACGAGACGACGAGCAACATATTCGAAGAATCCAGGTTTCAGCCCGTGAGTCGACTCATACATGTATCTGGGTCGACTTGTCAGGTTGAGTCGACTCATGCCTGTCATGAGTCGACTCAAGAACTTAAGCCCTGTTAGCAAAAGTCTCTGACCAGTCGACTCATCAGTTATGAGTCGACTCATATGAGGCCATGAGTGAACTTATTAAAGTATATCACGGAATATGAACACTATACAATAAACTAAAATATAAGTAATTAATAGATGGTATGACAAAAAAGCGTGCACATACACAATATAGATATGCAAAAATATATTTTAAACACAAGAAAATAATCTGAATATCAGATATGTTTTGTGATGTATATTTAAAATCTAATGAAATGATTTGAACAATTGAAAATGTATAAGTAATTATATATATATTTATTGATAAAAATATATAATATATTATTGTGTGTGATACATAAAATAATATAATAAATAATACAGAAATTAATACAATTAAATGATATATAAGTCAAATCAAAGAAAATATAGTATAAAAATAATAACATATAAAATAATGACCGGCACGAGGATAGAGGAGTTATACAAAGAGAGGGTAATCGCGAAGTGACGGGACAAGAACCGTGGAAACTACAGAGTCAAAGAGTGATACATAGGGACGAAACGAAATTTAACAAGAAAATAGGATAAGGGCTCAAGAGTAGTCTCACGGATGAAATATGATATGTATCTAAATTGTCCACTATATTCTTACTGGTGGGAACTCGGGATGGTGACCGGGACCGTGACCTGCATGGGCCACCACTAAAACCTGTCCCGCCCCGCTTCCCAAACTACCCGGTAGTTGGAATGTGAACAAGCCCGCGACGTATTAGATTGAGAAGAAATATACACTACCATTTTTTCTCCTTTTTCTTTTCTTCTCAATCCAATACGCTAAGCGTCTGGAAATAAATTCAACGCGAAGTCACAGGTCCTTAATCACAGGTAGCAAGAATATAATAGACAAACTCAGAATAAAATAATACATATCACAGATGAATATCATCCAAGACATAAATATAACGGTTAACATGCCCTTACACAAAACTATTTGAATAAAATACTGAAGAATATAAAAATACACTGATTAAATGAAAATAAAAGGTAGTACAAGAGAAAACTGATGACCAATAACTAAACTTCGGCTTCTTCTTCTGCCCCATCCGCTAGGCACTCCTGCGGAGAATACTTGGCTCTGGCGATCTCCTAGCTAAACCGGTTCTTCCTCTAAGTCTGACGTACACCAGAGAAAACAGGTGTACGTCAGCGTGCATAGAACATGGCAAGGCCCTACAAAGAAAATAGAACGAACGAAAATCCAATGCGAAAACGATACGATAACAGAAACAACAAAAGAACGTACAACTAAAATCCACAAATCAACATGAAAACACTACTAAATCATGATAACATAAAGCATCCAAAATCGATCAGGTAACGAGATCATGTAGCCAGCGATCAGTCTAATCATCCAAGTGATAAGTTCATACAACTAGATGTAATTAATACTTAAAAATCTACAACATGAGATGTAGTACGTCGAGCGAAATAATCCAAACAAGGAAACCCTCATGTATATACCTTATGTCTCAAATTATAGATAATTAAATATTAACCCCGATCTATATATGAAAAGAAACACAACAGGCCTACATCTCACAAGAATCATACTTAGATAAGAATCAAGGTCTTGTAACTAGTCATCCTATCTCAACTCACTGGTCCACATCTCACATAGAGTTAATGCTCATATCATTGGATAACTGACTGTTCACAAATCCTCTACGTGCACCCAATACGCCGCTACACTAGATCGGTCAGAGGGCTACACGCAATCCGTTTTTAGCCTGGTTCGAACTCAAGCAAAACCTGGGTGAATATCAAATTCACGAACCAAAGTGACTACACTGGCTTCACTTTGACCCATTAAACTAACCTCAAGCTACACTGGATCATGGGGCGAGCTTGGAAGATACATCAACAGCTATATCCGATCATATGAACATGGACTTCCCCATCCCCACTCTTCTCGTTTATTTCTAAGTCAACCATAATCCTCATTGAAACTCGGGTTCACCACCTAAACTCGGTCAACACTTACACATGTCACTAGGTCTGTTCATGACGCACGAGGCCACTAAGTCATGAACTACTAAGGTTCTCAATCACAACAAGGAGATAATAAATAAAACTAATTTCATACAACAACATCATGGCATATCGAATAATCAAAATTAATAGGAATAAATCATAAACAACGTCTGCATAATTCAGAAGAATAATCTTTTTCTAAATTAATTTATTTTAAATTATTTTGCTTAACAATTAATCTAAACTAATTCATTTTCCAAAATAAATTCTTTTAAATTATTATAATTATCTAAAAATGATTCTTTTGCTGAACTAGATTCTTTTAATTCCTTATAATTATTCTGAAAATACTATTTATCATATTACTATAATATATTTTAATATTCTTCATCAAACAATCCATGTAGGTAATTATATTACAAACTAATACACATAGATAACTCATAATAGATCTGAAAATGTAAAGAACGACAAGCTGAGTAACGGGATCTTGCCTGCGAGGCTAAGGGCCTGATGACGAGCGGCGGGGCCGATGCGGACGTGGTACGACGGATCTGAACGGTGAAGGGCAGCGTATCCGATGATGGCGCGGGTCGTTGAAGGTCTGATTGATGATATATCTGAGCCGAGGGCGGCTGGACAGCAGGCGAGGGGTTCGACAGCGCAGGTCTGATCTTAGGGAGGAGGAGGGGGTTCGTAGCGATGTGGAGTTCGTCGGGGCATCGCAGATCTGGCGAGGTCGAAGCTCGGTGGTTGGTCAAGGGAGGAGAGCAGTTGAGGGGGCTGAGGGCTGCAAGGAGGCGCAGGGGCAGCGGCTCGACAGTGGCAGGGAGAGGAGGAGGCCTGAGGTGGTCGTGGGGGTGGCCGACGGGGGATGATCGGAGGAGATCTGAGGGAGGGGTGTTGCTGGATCTCGTGGAGAGGGGGCGGAACGATGACAAGAGGCTGGGCTATGGTTCAGACGTTGGACGGTGAGGTGGAGCGCGAGGGGGGGCAGCGATAGCGGCGTTTGAGGGCAGTGAAGGCGGCGGGTGGTTGAGTGAGGCGGCGCAGATTTGTAGGGGCTGGCAGCGGCCTGAGGGGCGTCGGTCGGAGGCCAGGGGGAGGTGTGTCAGAGGTTGAACGTGGCGACGGTGGTCGATGGTAGCGGTGGCCAAGGCGGCGGGATTGGGTCTCGTGGCGAGAGAGAGGGAAAGGAGGGTGGCGGCGTGAAATAAACAGAAAGAGAGAAAGTTAACGAAATAAATTTATATATATATATATGGGTAATTAGGGTTTAGATATTTAACTAAAATAATTAAAATAAATAATTACAGGTACTTAAAATTAAACTAATTACATAGTAATTATCTACAAATAAAAACGTACATGTTATGCTAATACAACAGTTGATACGAAATAGTCGAAATATACATATATTGTATAATTAAACGAGAATAATTAATAATAAAAATATATTTTCTTACATTTAAAATCAAATAATTATGGGATAATTATATACATAGTAAAACGTACCAGTTATACTAATACGACAGATAATATGTAATAGTAGAAATAAGACAACTAATTATACAAATAATACGTAATTAGTAATACAACGTGCTATACAAAAATATACGTAATAATAAAAATAATACAACGTATTATTCAAAATAACATGTAACAGTATCGATAGCGCAACAGATAAATTCCAAAAAAAATTATTGCACAAAATTAATTTATAAATATTAAAATAATTTAAATAAATATAAAACTTGGACTTTTAAATCATAGAAAATTATAGAAATTCAAGAAAAATACGAATACTCTTTAAAAAATCATAATTAAATATTTTAAAATACTAAAAAATTATTTTAACTACTATCAAAATTCATGGTCCTTACACGCTTCCAAAGTAAGGTCTGATTTTTTTCAAGCCGTTTGTCTTTTACTTGCAACTCCTCCAAATTCATACTAATAGAACACAAGACCATATGAATTATAAAATAAAACTGATAAATATAAAAGCAAACTAAATAAGGACATAAATAGCAATGTACTTACTCTAAAAATGGATCCATTATTGTTGTGTTCAGTAGTACTGAACATTGTGCAATATCTTTCTCTTTATCGGTAAGTGTGATTGAAGTAGTCTTAGATATAGGACGACCTTCAAAAATGACATCATTTTCAAATTATTCATTGCGAACTTCCTTTTCTTTCACATGTATTGCTTGTTTCAAAAACTCGCTACAAAAGGCGATGCACTCTTCAGCTAGGTATAACTCTGCAATACACCCCTCAGGTCTTACAAGATTTCGGACACATTTTTTTAGTGTCTTCATGTACCTGAATAAAAGAATTTAATCTTGTCCATGAGCAAATTTTAATTGCATAATGGATTTCAGCATGAAAAAGATTAATTAAAAAAAATCTAACCTCTCAAAAGGATACATCCAACGAAAATGAACCGGACCACACAAGCGTGCCTCTCTTGCTAGATGAATCGGTAAATGTACCATGATATCAAAAAATGATAGCGGAAAAAAGCGTTCCAGTTGACACAAAGTTTCAATGATCTCATTCTCAAGGTCCAGCAACTTTTCTCTATCAATAGCACACTAGCATAATCTATTGAAAAATCTAGATAATCGAAGTATCGCTTTTCTAGGCCCTTTCGGTAACAATCCTCTTATAGCAACCACTAACAATTGCTACATTAGGACTATTCACGTGGAAAATTGTGTTCTTCTTCATTGATGATTTCATTACAACTTTGATAACAACTTTATGCGTTTACAAAGATCCGGTCTTTTTATAAGAGCCGGTTACAATGAAAATCAAAATAAAGAAATAAAAATTACAATTCTCTCTGAACAAATCACGAGTTTCCTGTTTTATGGTCCCTCGCTTGCGTGGGTTGTTTGCCTGTGCCGGGGTTGATTACCGTGGACCAACGCGCAATCTCGATCCGAACAGATCTACGTGGTATAACGGGTATTATCCCACCAAGGAGATAATAGCCGGGAGGGATCGTTTTACCAAGGAAACGCTCGCTCAAATCTCGGGATCTAAGAACCAAGCTTAGATCCGGAGTAGAATGACGTAGATCTGAGTATCCAAGTCTTCAAGCCTTCACAATTCCGAGTTGAGGTCGCAATCCGGCAGAGTTTCGGCTCTTCAGAAGTTTCCGAAAAAAGGTCCCCTCAAATGAACAACCACCCCCCCTATTTATAGCCTCTCTTCACTGTGCATTCGTGCACAAGAGAGAGGTGGGGGGAGTCAGGCCACCTCAGGGTGGCTCGGCTCATGCCGAGCCACCCTGGGGTGGCTCGGCTTGGGCCGAGCCACCCCGGGTTGGCTCGGTTTAGGCCGAGTCCCCGGGTGTGTTCCGTTTTGTCGTTTTTCGGTGTTTTCCGTCTTTCGGTTCTTCGTTTGATTTGTCCGGACTTTGATTTGATAGCCCAGGTCTTTATTTGGCAGTATTCTCGCCTCGGTGTTTGAGTTCAAGTCTGTTTTGTTGTTGGACTACTCGTTAACTTTCCGAACCGTTGGTTTGGTTCCACACGCGAACGTATTCCATTGCTTGCGTATCTCATCGTCTCGTCGCTCGAACGTCCGTTGATTTGTCGAATCATCGTGCCGAGCCATGTTAAGGGACCTATAGGCAATTTTATACGCCTACAGATACCCCCTCCAAAGTGTTCCAGCCTCATTCTTTTATAGAAGAGTCTGGAATACTTTGGATATGATTGCCCCTACCCTTTGTCGGTGTAACGGGACCTGGAACGACTTTTATTCTGTATTCCTTCACTCCTTCAGGCTATTCGGTGCTTCGTCGAATGCTTATAAGGATTCCGGTGCTGCATTTATTGTCTGACCGTCGTCGGAATTTGAACTTGAAGTCGATTCCTGATTTTCCAATCTTTAGCTCGTGTTTGTTGGTTCGACATACAACTAACCCTCGATTGTTGGCGTTGAGTCTTCCTTTGTGACGCATTGTCCGGCGTCGTGTTATTGAGTTATCCTTAAGGATATTTTAGAAAAAATATTCTCCAGGAACTTCTCAATAAAAATAGGGAATAGTTTATACTCGTATACCTTATTGGAGTAATTCCGTGCTCAAAATAAGCTGAACCGGCTTGAAAATGAGCCAAAAAAGGCAGTAATTCGGCTCAAAAAAAAATTCTTCTGCTCCTTCCGAATGTGTGGGAGAGACAGGAATAAACCAAGGATGAGACCCTCAGTTGATTTGAAATTGTTTCGACGCTCAAATCAGCTTCAATTTGCATTCTGGTTCAAACTCGGTCTGGTCCGGTTCAACTTGGTCTGGTCCGGTTCAACTTGGTCTGGTCCGGTTCAATTGGGTTTGGTTCAACATTATAAAAAGGGGTCTTTTTCTTTTCTTTTTCTTTTCTTTTTCTTTCCCCTAGGGCCGGCCGAACCTATCCCCTCCCCCTCTTGATTTTTTCTTCCGTCGAGCATCCGTTCTTCACCAAAATTTGATCTTTGTCTTAGATCTAATCTTCCTTTGGATCTTTGACTGAGAAATCTCCCCAAAAATTCCATCTTTAGAATTTCTTTCAGGTCCCTCGAGCGCGAGGTGAAAGTTTCCTAAAAGACCTCATCTTCATTGGATCTCGAGCCTTTCTTCAGGTAAATCCTCCACCATTTCGATCTTTTTCATGCTCAATTTAATTTATGTACTTGTGGGATCGTATGTGAGGGTTGAGGGTGTGATTTGACACCTCGAGCTAATCTTTCAGGGGGGTAGATCTGATAAAAAAGTGATCTTTTTTTTCTAGATCTGACCTCTTTTAATTTATTTTGCAGCTTGTCATGTCGCGTTCTTCGAGAGGTCGTTCCCCTGCTATGTTGGCCGATGGCGCGCCTCCCTCCTATGCTGGTGAGCTATTTTTGGCAGTATTTAGAAATTTACAAATTAGTCCCTATTTTCTTGTAAATTTACAAATTGGTCCCTTTTTACCCCACGTTGTTCTCCTTGGTGAGGCAATCGGGAAGAGCCTTGATTCTCGTTGGTGAGGATCGACGCTTTCGGCATATTTGGGAATTTTGCAAATTAACCCCTCTTTTCTTGAAAATTTGCAAATTGGTCCATTTTTACCCCACGTTGTTCTCCTTGGCGAGGCAATCGGGAAGAGCCTTGATTCTCGTTGGTGAGGATCGACGCTTCAAAGATATGTTTTGCTTGGTCAAAACCATATCTCAATATTAAAGGGGGCGATTTGACGCTACATTGCGCTTTATAAGGCAGGGATATGTTGTTGACATACCCTGTGTTGTGATTGCACAATGTGGCCAAATCGTCTCACCCTTTATAAGGCAATGACTCTATCTTAACTATTTGTAAGATGAGTTCAATTTCCTTTTATAATCGAGACTAACCAGTGATTAACTGTCTATTTTGCAGTGGGGTACCCTTCTGGGTCATTCTCGTCCCACGCAGTCTGTGGGCGTCGTGGCGAGTATTACTCGACCTCCGACGATCCTTCCCCTATTCCAGCTACTCCTCAGTTTGCTTCGGGCACGTCGACTGTGGTTGCCCAAGTGGTGAGGGAAGGTGGTCATCGGGCTATTCGTCAGCTGATCACAGATGCGCCTTTTGTGAAGGATGCCAGCTCTACTCAGCCTCTTCGGAAGAGCGATTTCCTATTTGGTGATTCTGTCGATGACCCAGAAGCCATATTCATTGATGCTGAGCAGTGGCTCCATAAGACCGACAGTGGCTTCATATACTTGCCGGAGATTCCTCGGCATCGCTCATTGACTGAGCTCAGGCGTCAGGCTGTGACACGGGAGATGTCGTGGCGTTTGACTGAGGATCATGAGAGCGTCCATTGCGGTTACGTCACTCATCAGGCAGCTCCTGGCTCGAGCAGGAGTCATATCACTGGATTGCATCCTGGAGTGTTGGGACTAGATGCACCACCACGTAACGAGTTTCTCGCCACTGCTTCGACCTTGAGGAATCGCCTCGCTACCCTAGGACGGGAGATGCCTGCTACTCGTCACAGGATTTACGGTTGGGTCCATTCTTTGGACAAGTCTTGGTGGAGCCGCATGACAACGTATGTTTTGAGCCGATGGAGTGAGGAGTTGCACGCTTGCGGTTTGTATACAGCCGTCCGTGCTACCATGTATGGCTTGCCTGTCAGTTTGAGGCATTTCTGTGCTTTGTTCGAGCTATATAATCCAGACTCGAACACTTTTCTGACCCGGCAGGGGGAGTTGGGCTTGGCTCTTCACGAGATGCACAGGATTTCTGGCTTGCCCATGGGACAGATATTATATCAGGAGTACTTTCCCTCTAATCATGAATTGGACCAGTTGAAGGATCGCATGCCTGATCGCTATGAGACTCTATGGGATCTCGCTTGTCATTATCACATTGCTTTGGCACAGTCTGAGCCTTTAGCAAAAAGGACCAAGGCCTCCGTGAGTCTGAAGCAGTTTGCGAACTATTTGTTCAAGAACCTGGAGAACAGTTCTGGCGAGGATATTTGTGAGTTGGCCCCACTTACTCCCTTAGAGGTGAACAGTTTGTTGAAGAAGATTGACGCTCGTTCTTATACCACTAGCAGTCCTGAGGGTGGCTTCCCTGCGAAGACCAAGTTCAGATCTTTCTTATGGCATGCGACCACACCGATCCGACCGATGACTCTTCTTGCCGGCTTTCTTGCTATCTGGTTGAAGAAGTGCGTAGTTCCATACCAGTCTGGCGACGCCTTGCCCTTGGAGGTACTCTATCCAGCAGTTCAGCTTGCTTACAAGAAAGAACTCTCACTTCTTCCGGTGATGGTAGCTGACATTCACCGAGGACTTCGACAGCTTTCTAGTGCCTTCACACGGAAGGAGACCGATTTGCCAGGTCAGATTCCCACTCTTAAGGTGGAGCTTCCGTACGCTTATCTGATGGCCTGGTTCGTCCTCCACCGCTCGGATATGATGTCGGTGCCGAACGCCACAGATCACTCCGTTCCCCTGCTACAGTTGCTTGAGAATGGCAGGTGGGAGGGTCGAGGATTTTCTGATGTCAGACAGCAGCTGTAGGTCCACAAGTGTTGGGCATTCTCCACTTGTTTTCCGCAGTTCTCCGGCCGGTACGGTGAGTGCTTGATAGATGATGAGAGGCCAAGAGAATATCGGACTCACTTAGACATTGGCTGCTTCAATTGGCTGGTGAACATCAGGCCTGGCTATCTGACTTTTCGGTCGCCAGTTTGGCTATGATCAGCTCTACATCGGGAATCCTCGTCAGCAGTTTCGGACCCATAGTGGTTTGGTAGACGGTCTCCGTGCATGGTTGTGGACCGTGACTGGCTGTACTGGTGCTAAGTTCAGTCTCCCGAGTATTGATCGGCAGTTGAACCTCACTTTCTTGAGCTGCAAGTGGTTACTAGCAGCTAACAAGACTGTCCCCGTGAAGCCGATTGCAGAGATATAGGCTGAGGAGGCTTCTCAGCTTGATTCCCTTAGGATTCGGGAGAACGCTCGGGCACAAAGGACGCGGAACAAGACTCGTCGGATTGATGAAGAGGGCCAGAGGACATTCCATTCCACAGACGAGGCTTCAGGCGGGGATCCCGAAGATTATGATGACTTTTCCGAGCGAGGTTTGCAATTCATCTTTTACTTCTATCTTCCAGAAGTATTAAAACTGACTATGGTTTGATGTTTTAGGGACCACAGTTGATCAGGATGAAGAGTTCCGTCCTCCTCCTCAGGCGAGACCTTCGATCCCCATTGCTAGGTGGAAGAGATTAGCCCGTAAGCCACGTGCAGCTTCCCGAGCTTCTGATATGGACCTGGCTGTCGATGATCTTGCCAGTGACGGAGGTAATATCCATCCTGTGAACCATTCTCTTGGTTATTCGGAACATTGACTCATGCTCTTCTATCTTTATATAGGAGTGCGTGGAGAGAATGAGATGAGTCCCGATCCCATTCCCGTATCTCCCGATGAGTCTGACCCACTACCTCATGTAGAGAGGCCTACAGGGGTTGCTGACATTGGAGAGGAGATCAATGTAGGACCCGATTCCGTGAATCCAGGTACATCTAACACTGACACTGTATTTCTTTAGATAATACACGAATGAATTTGTGTATCCTCTAACTGTCCTCTACTTCTTGCTTCTTCAGATAATTTGCAGGAGACGAATCCTAGAAATGAAGAGGCTGATGCACCCGTGAGAGGTAACTCATTTCCATTAGTTGTAGTCTCTTCATTCTTCTTTGGCACTGATATTCTTTTATGTCAGACTTCTCCATCGATGACTTTGACGAGGGAAGCTTGTTTGCGGACACTCCTATGATGCGCTACATATATAGCTCTCCTCAGATCGATGACCAGTTACCTGGGGATATGTTTTCTGAGCCCGCCTTCGTTGAAAATCCCGAGGATGGTTCCTTTGAAGGTATGTGCTTCTTTCTGAGTTAATTATAGGACTAGCCAATCTTGACTAATGCAACTATAATGTAACGCCTCTGCGAATTCTGTTTTGAATCTGGCAGGAGCTTTTGTTGAGAAAGACCCTGTTGAGCCGGCTGTGAGACCAACTACACCAGTTGATGCACCTACAGCCGTTACACCTCCACTACCCCCAGCGGCTCAAGGGGAAGAAGGTATAAGTTAACTCATTGAATGGTGTTATTCCTTTTTCTTATTAAGACTTTTGACGGACTTCTCTCTTTTTTGTGTAGGGCGTTCTTCTCGTCTTCATGTCTTAGTGAAGGAGTTGTTATCTGACGATGATCCTGATAAGGTCGTCATCTGCATAGAAGTTCGTTCCTTCTTCTCCTTTGTGAATGCTATGATCGGCAAGCTCTTCCACGGCGGACTTTCCCTTCACCAGTTTAAACCTCTCCTTAATTCCAGAATCAACTTGATAAGGGAAGCAGGATATCCAGACTTGGCGAAGGCTATAGTTGACGATCTTGACGGCTTAGAGCATGAGCTCCAGATGTTTCGTGAGCTTCGAGATACCGGTGCCTCTTCATTTATCGCTGCTGAGCTGGAGACCCGTTTACAGTCACTGCGCGAGACTCAGGTTCTTACTAGTCTTGAGGTTCAGGTGCGACGAGATCGAGTAGCTCGAGTTGAGACTGGCCTTGCTACCAGATTATCTTCCCTTGCCGAGCTTGACTCTTCCATCATCTCTTGTGAGACCCAGATAGACCAGCTCAGAAGAGAACTCTGCGAGAAAGAGGAGACCTTGGGTATTCTCCAGATGACGAGAGGACAGGATCAGCAGACCTGCACTGCTTTATCTGACGAGCTGACATCCTTAAAGTAGGAGCTGGTTGAGGCAGAGGAGACTGCTGCGAAGACCTCTACCGCTACTGAAGAGTCCATTAGAGATGGGCTTAGTCAAGCTTATGATGATAAGCTGTCTAAGTTCAGTCAGCAGATTTTTAGCCACGGGCTTGATGTGTGATTTTGTTTGCTGAGTGTTTTGACTCTTGACTCTTTTAGTGAATTTCCTTTTTATCTTTATTATGATTCGTCATTCCGTTTTGAAATGATTGACCACAATACACATAGGATTTTTGGCAAACCCTCAGCCATCAACGGATTTGGTTAGCCTTTACCGACTACCGTTTGAGTCGGGCTAGCATGCGAGTTGTTTAAATCCGTTCGCATGTAACGTTATGCTCAGAGATTGAATTCTCTGAGACTTTTGTGCTATGATGTCGAATACATAGACTTCGCCATTGTTACGGGAATAGGCTACCCGGCGACACGTGTGAGGTGTTGGCTTTAGGATTTTTGGCTAACCCCCAGCCTCTAACGGATTTGATTAGCCTTTACCGACTACCGTTTGAGTCGGGCTAGCGTGCGGATTGTCTAAATCCATTCCACACGTGACGTTAAGCTAAAAGAGTTAACTCTTTTAGTGCTACGACATTGAATACGTAGACTTCGTCTTTCTCCTGTGAAAAGACTAAACAGCAACGTGTATGAGACGTTGACTTAGGATTTTTGGCAAATCCTCAGCCTTCAACGGATTTGATGTGCTCTTACCGACTACCGTTTGAGTCGGGCTTACATGCGGATTGTTTTAATCTGTTCCGCATGTGACGTTGCGCTAAAGGAATGAACTCCTTTAGAATTTGTGCTACAACTTTGAATATGTAGACTTTGCCATTATTATGGGAATAGGCTACCCAGCAACGTGTATTAGACGTTGGCTTATCCCTATTTAGGCTTTGGGACAAAGGACCCCAGAGTCAGACTCTGGTATCTTTTTCTACGGATAAAGACCAAACCGGCGACGCGTGTTAGGCGTCGACGTATCCTTTCTTAGGATTCAGGATAAAATTCCTCATGCGTGTGAGGCATGAATTTCGGTGTTATTAATAACAACCTGCCACAATGTTGAATATGCGGACGAGTGTTCTTTTTAACGGTTAAGAACTAACCGGCCGCGCGTGTTAGGTGCGGACTTATCCTTACTTAGGTTTCAGGATAAAATACCCCAGAATCGAACTCTGGTGTCTTTTTCAATCGGAAAAAGACTAAACCGGCAGCGCGTGTTAGGCGCAGACTTATCCCTGCTTAGGTTTCGGGATAAAATACCTAAGATGAATCTTAATTTTGTAAATTTTGAAAAAAAAGTTGGTGTGGGAAGGAAGAATTTTATATTCTATTCCCTGAACAAGGAAGGAAGAATTTTATATTCTATTCCTTGTTTCTGGAAAGGAAGAATTTTATATTCTATTTCTAGTGCAAGAAGGAAACTAGAAGTGGGATCTCCACTCCGAGAATCCGGAAGATCTAGATAAGCTTACCTTTTATAGGATTGGTTATCTGATCGAAAGAAGAGTTCTTCGTTTATCGAAGTGAAATTTCAGCTTCGGTTATAACCATGAAAGGGTTGAACTAAAGAGAAAAGAAAGAGAATTCCTTCGTTTATCGAAAGGGGACTCCGAATTGAGATTGGACCTTTTTGGTGAACTCACTGTCAACTGAAATTGATCAGTGAGGGATTTTGGTGGTTTGAACTTGGGTTATCCTTTAGAATATTAAGTGTAATATTCTTCAAGGAACTTCCCGATAAATGAGTTGTCCTGAACGTACTAGGGATAGTACTTTTTTAAAAACTTCCCATTTATTGGCATTAATTGCCTATCACCCTCTAGATAAATTAAGCGATAAGCGCCGTTCGAATAGACTGTATCTATTACAAACGGTCCTTCCCACTTAGGTTCGAATTTACCTTTCTTCTTGGAGGTGAGGATTATTGGTCGGCGAGCAGCGAGGACCAGATCTCCTTCCTTGAAGCTTCTTTGGCGAACCCTTTTGTCAAAAGCCCTGGATATCCTAGCCTGGTAGAATTCGATGTGTTGTTGAGCTTCCAAGCGCTTTTCGTCCAACCTTTCGAGTTCCTCAAGACGTTTTCGGTGATGTTCTTCGGTCGTCATCTCAGTTGCGAGAGCGATCCGAAGGGAGGGAATTTGAATCTCTAATGGTAGCACAGCTTCACATCCGTACACCAAAGAATACGGAGTAGCTCTTGTAGGAGTGCGTATTGTGGTGCGATAAGCCCAGAGCGCTTCGCCGAGTTTATCATCCCAATCTCGCTTATTGGTCTTCACAAGCTTTGATAGGATCTTTATGATCGTCTTGTTGAAAGCCTCAGCTAATCCGTTCGCAGCTGGGTAATAAGCTGTCGACGAAACATCTTGAATTTTGAACTTGTCACAGAACCTGATGAAGGCGTTGCTTATAAATTGTGGACCGTTGTCATGAATGATCCGCCTCGGCACGCCGTGTCGGTATATGACGTAATGCTTGATGAAGTTGATGACGTTGTTCGTCTTTACTTCTTTAAGCGGAATGGCTTCAGCCCACTTTGAAAAGTAGTCGGTGTAGGCATCGAAAATTGCCGATAGGTCCCCACTCACAGCTCGGTGTTAACGATCGACGATTGGACGACGCTACCCAGTTCACAAGAGCTCAAATGACGCCGGTGAGCGACTGAAGCAAACCGACGGATTACGTGAGCCGACAGAATGTCAGAATCACGAGGATACGGGTTGACCGAAAACCCCGCGATCACCGCAATTGGACCAATGCCCGCTGTGCCCCGATCACCCCACGGATAATCCGACCATCGAGGCCTACAGAGCTCGACGTCACGATTCCAACGCATCCGAAATCACTCAAATCCGAGTTCGGACGAAAAGTCAACGGCGAGTCAACGGCAGGACAACGGCAGAACAACGGCACAGCCTCGGACTGCGTTGGGACACCCAAATGGGCCTCGGCAGGCCCGAGACACCCGAGGGGTGTCTTGGCAAAGCCAAGACACCCCAGGGGTGTCTCACATCAGCCCCTCCCCCATTCACTTGGCTATAAATAGCCCCCTAGGGCCTCCTTTGTGAGGGACTCTCGATTTTGCTCTCAATTCAAGGCTGAATTATCTTAGCCAAGGATTGTTCTGCAAGAGAGCGGCGAACCCTGCCGGAGTGAGGAGTCAGAGTCCGCAAGATAGCAGCGAAGCCCTGCCAGAGCAAGGAGTAAGGCGTTCTTCATCAGCTCCCTTCGTTCACCCCCCTTCTGTTCCTTGGTGTTGCCCTTCGTAGGCGACACTGAGAAGAGCTATTATCTCGCGTTAGCCGAGATATACGCTTTAAACTTCTAGATCTCACGCGGATCGACGAAGTTCTGTTTCTATATCCCTCCGCGGATAGACGAAACTCTGCCGGATTTTACCGGAAAGGATCTTGAAGAGTCGGCGGTCCACGGATATTGACGTCCCCGTCACAGGCCAACAACCCACGCAAGCGAGACCGTACCAAACCGGGATCTCGTGTTTATTTTCGTTAAAGTTGTAATATCTTTGTTTTCATTTTACCCTGTTGTAACGCTCGAAGTTGTAACAGATCTCGAAAAAGAGAACATCAATGAAAACAGCAACTTTTACCGGAAACAAGCTGGCGACCACAGTGGGAGCCACCGATCACGCTGCCGAGATCGGAGTGACGCAACCGGCCTTCAAGATCCGGGTGAATGAAGAGGTCGAGTACGAGTTCGACCAGCAGAAGTATGAAGAGTACCTCTCCTCCTCCTCCTCCAGATCTGCCTCTCCGTACCGGCGCAGGAAGAACCCATCTCCAAAAAGGGCTTGCGGGATCTCCAACTCCTCAATTCAAGACCCCGCTGTCGCTGCTGCTACACTTGCACCACACAACGGCCTTGCGTCGATCAGTGTGGTCAAGAACGTAGATCCAACAGCACCAAAGGCAATGGGTGATGCTGCTCCAACTCCATCAAAAAAGGGCGATCCAAAGACGCCGCCAACGCCTCGCTCAACAGCTCGCCAGGGCTAAGGAGTCGAAAGATGGAGTGCGCTATGCAGAGGATCTGAAGTCGAGGCAGCGACAAGAGCAACGGCAAGCAATCAACCTCCCCTCCAAAACAGAAGCAAGTGAGTGGATCCGCGTCAAGAGGAACCGCTCCACGCTCGAGGAGCGAATCAAGAAGCGTCGCGCTCTACTCGCACATGCCCGGCTCCTCCTGAAGAAGGCAGAGGAGATGCAGCAAGAAACGGTGGTCAAAACACCGTCCAAAGGTAGATCGGTGTGGGTTCCTAAATCGACACCAATACTTCCAGCAAAGAAGGGCAAGATTATCGCCCAGAGTTCAACCAAATCAGAGCATACCCCTCCTGTACCGGCACCCTCAACGGAGCCAGGTAAAAAGGGGGATCATTCAAGATCCCAGGTTCCTTTGCCGGGTCGCCTTGGTCCCTTACCGGAAAACCGAGGAAGAATACCCGTCAAAGAACGGCTGGGACCATTGAAAGGTCCCCAAATTAAAAACCAGACCGGGGGTCGAATCAATCCCCCCAAGAAAGATGAAAAAGGGAAAGCCCCTATTACCGACCGCACTGAGTTGCGAGTCGAACTGAAAGAGCCCGTTCGGTTTCTACGCTCCCAAAAGCGTAAAATTGAACGGGCCACTCTTGAAAAATCTAACCAAGTTTTGCATTCCCAAAGGGAAACACACTCGTCTGAGGATGAGCGTGTTATACCAAGGGACACCTACCAACACTCTGTAGGTTGCTCCAGCTATCAAGCTGATGAGCTGTACTACAGGGCCGGGGGTGTGGGAAAATCTCGAAAGAGATACATGCAGGATATGGAGTCCCGCTGCCCGTGTGCCAACATTATCAAGGCGGTGCTGTCCGAATGTTGCTGTGCTCAAACCCCAACAAGAATCTCGGTGTTCGAGAGACTCTCCAAGCCGAAGCGTTTCCGCAAGAAGAAATCGCTCCGCCGAGAGGATGAATATTCAGGAGTGTCGGCCAACATGACCGGCAGAGGGGGATCAACACCACGTCTCAACTTGGATCAGCTTGCCGAGGCATCCCGATGCATGACGTGGTTGCGGTCGGGAACCATCAAACGAAAGAATTACCCAAGAGTACACAAGGGACTTTCCCTAGAAGAAGAAGAATCAGATGCTGATTCTGATACCTGCTCCGCCGTCGCATCCGATGACACGACTTCAAGTGCAGGCCGACCTTATGAATCGCTCATGATCAGCGCCGAACAAGTGTCGAAGATACTTGAAGAAGCCCTGGCCAAGCAAAAGGAGAGCTTCAAATTTGAAATGGAGATGGCCATGCAGCGGATGAGGGAGATGCACGACCAACAGATCGCGGCAATGACGGTTCACCAAGGAGAACCGAGTCAACGCAATCCAGAGGAGCATGAACGGGAAGGGGATAATGTCAACGTCCCTCCTGTCAACACCAGCAATGGGGGTGGTCCCGCAGAAGATAATGCCCAAGAGGACCACGCCGCCTCTCCCAGAAGCCACTCGAAGACCGAGACGAGTGAGGACAGGAAGATGAAAGACTTGGAGAGCAAAATCAATGCGTTGATGAGTGCTCAAGAGGTAAAAAGGTCTGGTATACCCTGCCCCTATCCAAGGGAGTGGGAATCGATCCCATATCCGGTAAAGTTTAATCTGATTAACTTTACGCCGTTTGATGGGAAGGGTTCCCTTACCCAACACTTAATCTATTTCAAGTCTCATTTAGGAATTATTTCCGGAAATGAGCCCCTCATGGTGCGGTCATTCGTCGGCACTCTTCGCGGAGCTGCCTTCGATTGGTATCGCCGTCTCAAGCCTGGAAGCATCAACGGCTGGGATGACATGGAGGACATGTTTCTAACCAATTTCTTTGATGATGACACCGAGATTTCGATCGGCACGCTATTCGATGAAAAACAGAAGAATGGCGAAACGGTCGAAAACTTCGTGAAGAGATTCCGGAACAAGGCTATGAATTGCAGGGATCCAGTCAGCGAGGATTTTATCCTCGAGACTTGCCACAACAACCTAACCCTCGCCATCCTCGAAGCCATGGGAATGGCTCCATCAAATACTTGGAAGGATTTGAAAGTGCGGGGAGAGCGAGCCGAGCGATTCCTCAAGAGGAAAAAGGCGGAGAGAGGGCAAATACCCAATAACGCCCCGCAACCAAATTTTACCCCCAAGGGTAAAGGGAAAGCGCATGCAAATGCGGTGGTCGCAAATCAAGTCTTTGAAGTGCAAGCACAACCGCAACAGCAGCAGCAGCCGTAGCAGCCGCGGCAGCAGCAACAGAGGGCACCTCAACAACCCAGGTGGCAACAACAGCCCCAGAAACAAAAGGTTGGGGAGCCGAGGTTCCCAAAGGTCTACTCATTCAAGGAGGATGAAATCCCGGGTATTTTCAAATACCTCGTAGAAAACAACAAGATCAAGCTGCCGCCGATTCAGGATCAAGAAGATGCCAAGAGGGTCAACGATCCGAAATACTGCGCATTCCACCGAGCGGTGCACCATCCTACAAAGGCATGCTACGCTCTAAAAGACAAGATTCAGGCCCTGATCGATGTTGGGGTCATCACTATGAAACAGCCCAAGGAGAAAAAGGTGGGCGCAAACACCGTATCCATTAGCTTTGGATCTGTTCCCTTGAGTTGGTTCCAACACGAGTCGGTGATCAAAGCGGCAGTGAAGACGGTGAACGATGATCCGCACCAACAGCGTCAGAAAGGGCTTGTGCCACACACAGCCCCGAATGGCGAGATCTTGTGGGTTCATCCGAATTTGATCGCAGATGAGCAATGGGCCGGGACCTCTTCCACAAAGAACAAGAAGAAGTCGAAGAGGAAGGGCAAATCCTGTTACGGGGCCTCTGCTATACCGGGGGTGGATGACGACAAAATTCCAACCTTCCCGCTTTCTGAAGACGAGCAAGAAGCTTTTGTAACCCGGAGCGGGAACGAATATCATTTCAAGTATCCGGACGCCTCCGAGCAGTTGGGTACCAAAACCCCTCCTTCCAAGACACTGGCGGAGTTGGGAATTCCAGCAATTCCCCCAACACCTGCGGTGGCTACGGAGAGAATCCCGCAGAAGGATAAGGGAAAAGAGCCTGTACGTCAAGAAGTTCAGAACCCGAGGCAGTCTCGATTCAATCATCCGATTGGGAGAGACAAGCCGGGGAATGCAAGCTCTCTACCACATTTTGACATCATGGCACAATTGGCCAACATCCCGGCCCGGATAACTCTCTACGAGTTGCTGCGGTTGTCAAAGGATACACGGAAAGCACTACAAGAAGCCTTGAGTGATTCCGAAGCCTTCCTGACTTGGATCAAACCATCTTCCGAAGAACCAGAGTCATCAGCCCAACAATGCAATCTGGCGGCGCATCACTTCCCCTGCATCTCATTCACCAAAGAAGATATGCAGACAAAGAACTCCAATCATGATAGGCCGTTGTACTTCACCGGGCATATTGGCTCCAGCGTTGTCAACCGGATCCAAGTCGATCCGGGTTCCGCTGTTAGCATCATGCCATTCCGATTGATGCATCATCTCGGAATCCCGACTAGCAAATTAGCGTCCACTGGCACGACGATTTACGGATTCAACACCAGCGGGTCCAAACCCTTGGGGAAGATCCGAATCAAATGCCAGATTGGGGATTTGAAGTCGGAAGTAACATGCTATGTGATTGACGCGGAAACATCCTATAATTTACTGCTGGGTCGACCTTGGATTCACGGTAACCTTATAGTCCCATCAACTCTGCATCAATGCCTCAAATATGTGGGCACAGATAATGAAGTCAAGACGGTAGTCGCGGATAAGCAACCGTTCAAGGGATTGGAGAATTATTTCACAGATTCCCTTTTATACGGCGCTGAATCCGATACTGAACCATCGGCCCAAGGAACGGACAGCGGAGATGAAGCTGATACCGAACCAGGGTTTGATTATGATGGCGGTTTTGTTTTAAACGACATTGTACCCGTTGTAATCAATCTTGACGATGATGAATCATCAGAAGATAGTTATAATTGGCAACTTGCCGAAGAACTATCAATAAACGATGATTTAGAGTACTCGACGGGTCTCGATGATATCACCAACGAACTCTATGCTAACCCTGATTTTTATATGCCTCTTCAATCATTTTGTTTGACGAAGAAGCAGGTACACGACCCTTACGGAACAACGCTCATCATCCCCGCAAGGATTGGGGGTGGAAAGGAGGTCGTCTACGGCAAAGGGAGAGCATCTCCGATACCCAACCATTTCATGGAAGAGGAAGACGACGATGATAAACCAGCCCGTCATCTATCCAGATACGATGCGAAAGCGCGCAACATGATGGAAAGGCACGGGTATGACTTCAAGATCGGAGAGGGTCTTTTCTTTGGTCGAGGTCCACGGGTTCCACCCCGGATGGCCTATGTACCGAAGGGAAAACCCGATAATTATTATCGCCACAGAAGAGGTTTAGGCTATGTCTCATCAGATGATGAGTGTGGCTGGCAAATTATCGACCAAATTGCTAACAAGACTAGGAAGGGATATTCTTCCGACTCTTCGGGTTGGGATTCCGACACTAGTCTTGGTGAGGTGTTTAAGAAGCTAATGTCGAATATGGTCACGGTTGATCCAACGACAATAGAAGAAGACGATGAGATGCCGACATGGGAAGACCCGTGGGTTCATCACTTAAGCATGCAGTACGGTGATAGGTTCGAGCAAAGAGGGCCTCCTACCGAAGACCAAGTCGTTCAGGTGAATATGGGAACCGAGGAAAATCTGAAGCCAATATTCATCAGCGACAGCCTCCTACCTGAGGAGAAGGAGGAGTTGATTTCTCTTATCCGAGAGTATATCGACGTGTTTGCCTGGAATTATGAAGACATGCCAGGGCTCGATCCCAATGTAGCGGTGCATCGTCTCAACATTAAGCCGGACGTTAAACCAGTCAAACAACAGCAACGACGGTTTCGTCCGCAAATGATGGAAGCGATCGAAGCTGAGGTTAAAAAGCTCATCGACTCAGGATTCATTCGGGAGGAGCAACATCCCGAATGGCTTGCCAACATTGTTCCGGTCCTGAAGAAGAACGGGAAGATCCGGATATGCATTGACTTCAGGGACCTCAATGCTGCTTGCCCAAAAGATGATTTTCCTCTTCCCATCACGGATGTTATCATCGACAACACGTGTGGGTTTGAGAGGATGTCCTTTATGGATGGTTTCTCAGGTTACAACCAGATAAAGATGCATCCAGATGATGAGAAACACACTGCATTCAGAACGCCTCTCGGCGTATTCTGCTACACAGTCATGCCCTTCGGCTTGAAGAATGCAGGTGCTACATATCAGCGAGCCATGTCGAAGATCTTTCAAGAGCATCTCCAAAAGACCGTCGAATGCTACGTGGACGATCTGGTCGTGAAAAGTCGTGATAAGAAAGATCACATCAAAGACTTGAAGACCATGTTCGATTTGATGCGGGCCCATCAATTGAAGATGAACCCTACCAAGTCTTTCCTCGGAATGTCCAGTGGTAAATTCTTGGGGTTCGTCGTCACCACCAAAGGTATTCACATCGACCCGGATAAAGTAAAGGCGATCAATGAATTGCAACCTCCGAGGAACCTCAAAGAGCTCAGAGGACTGCAAGGACGATTGGCTTATATCCGTCGGTTTATCTCAAACCTTTCGGGGAAATGCCAACCGTTCTCCAGGCTCACAAAGAAGGGCGTGTCATTCGTATGGGACGAGGCTTGTCAAAAGGCGTTCGAGAGTATCAAAGAATATCTCTCGAAACCTCCCGTACTCGTTGCACCGAAATCGGGCAAGCCAATCTTGATCTATGTCAAGGCGACGAGCCTCTCATTAAGTGCATTGCTTGCACAAGATGACGATAACGGTCATGAGCAA
>BQKN01049085.1:0-10120 GCA_022839385.1 Asparagus kiusianus | reverse complement strand
GTTGATTTGTTCATCTAGACTTTGATTTGGTAGTCTGGATCCTGATTTGGTAGTAAACCCACCTTGGTGTTTGAGTTCGAAACTGATCTTAAATCGATCGTGATTCGTCCGAGTCCGCTCTCAGTTGGGTGACTCGTTGATTCCTCAACCGGTTAGCTTGATTCCGCACGCGAGTGGATTCATTTCGTTGTTTACGTGTGGTTCGTTAGCCTCGTAGCTTCGTTAATCCGCTTCGTCGCGTGTCACATGGCTTCGGTGTTGTGGACTGACAATCATGTTTGCGTACGTCGCCTGATGGTTGGTTCAACGTCGTTGAGCTGTGTTAAGGGACCTATAGGCAGTTTTATATGCCTACAGGGATCCGTTACAATACGGATCTGAAGAACAAGAGAGGCAAGCAGCCTCGACAATCAATGAATGGTGGTTCCTCCATGCCGCCAACAATGGAATGGGTCCGTGTCAAACGGAACCATTCAACGCTGGAGGAGCGCATTCGCAAGCGCCACGCACTATCAGCGCAGGCACGGGCTCAAGTTGAAGAAGCCCGTAGAAAGCTGCAGAAAGAGGCGGCCAAGAAGCCGCCATCAACCCGCAAAGTTTGGCGGCCAAAGTCTGAAGCGGCGATTCAGAGTAAGGAACAACAACTGCAGCTTTCGAAAGTTCAACCTCCGGCAAATCAATCCAAACCGCCAATGATTTCCACAACTGCTCCGGGACATCCCGCAGGACCGTCTCAGAAAAGGAGGTCGGTTTTGGAGCGCCTCGGTCCACTTCCCAAGGAGCGAGGCAAAGCTTCAATTCAGGAATGTTTGGGCCCAATGAAGAAGCCCCGAACGATTCAACATGCTGGGGGTCGCCACAACACTCAACATGACAAAGAAATCAGGGCACCCAAGCGCACTACTTTGCGCATTGAAGTTCAGGAGCCCGTTGAGAATTCACGCCCACAAAGGCGCGTTTCGAGGCGCGTGACTCTCGAAAGCCCGAAGAAGGCAATTTGCCCTCAGAAGGAAACATTCTCATCTGATGACGAGGACGTTATACCTGGGAAATCGTGCCAACACACGATAGGTTGCTCCGACTTTCAAACGGACGAGTTGTACTATCGTGTTGGGGGTGTAGGCGTATAAAACTGCCTATAGGCCCCTTAACACAGCTCGACGACACCGATTCAACAAACGGACCATCGGGCGACGTATCCAAACAAGACTGTTAGCCTACAACGCCAAAACTAAGCGATACGCGACGAAGCGGACTAACGAGGCTAACGAACCGCACGCAAACAACAAAATGCATCCGTTCACGTGCGGAATCAAGCCAACGGTTCGGGGAGTCAACGAGTCATCCAAACAAGAGTGAACTCGGATGAATCATGATCGAATCAAGATCGGTTTCGGACTCGAACTTAGAAGCGGATCTACTACCAAATCAGGTCAACCAATCGAATACGAACCAATCAACCACAGAACCGGAAAACGGACACAAAGAGGCAAAACGACAAACACCTGGAGGGCGGCTCACCGAGCCACCAAGGTAGCTCGGTGGCCGAGCCACCAAGTGGTGGCTCGACCGAGCCACCTAGGTGGCTCGGTGGCCGAGCCACCTATAGGTGGCTCGGCGGCCACCAAGGTGGCTCGACCACCACCGAGCCACCAATAGGTGGCTCGGTGGCCGAGCTACCAAGGTGGCCGGCCGAGCCACCAAGGTCGCCGGCCACCTTGTGCCCAAAGCACAGTGAGGGTAGCCTATAAATAGGCCACCCCCTTGTTCATTTAAAAAGGTTGGAAATTTTGGAGAGAGACGAAGCCCTGCAGGATTCGAAGCTCAAAACTTAAAAAGATCCAAACTTTGGGACTTCAAGGACTTGCTCATCCAGATCTGGTGCTCGACGATCATCAATGCCAAATAAGGCAGGAGTTCGAGAGGACCGGATCTCAGATCTACATAGTTATACTCCGGCATCGAAAATTACCTATAGGTCTCCACGAACAGCTCAGTGTTAAGGAACGACAATGAACGTCGCTATTTGGTTCACAGGAGTTCGATTGACGTCAGTGAACGCTTGAAGTGAATCGACGAACTACGTGAGCTGACAGAATTTCGGAATAACGAAGGCACGGGCTAGTCGAGAGCCCCGCAATGTTTACAAAAAGAACAACACCCTTCGTGTCTCATTCGTTCTACAGATAATCCAACCATTGGAGCTGATAGAACTCTTCGTCAGACTTCCAACACACTTCGAATCACTAAAATCCGAGTTCGGACGAAGAATTTACAGCGGAAGCGGACGAATACACCTCGACGGAGTGTCTCGGATTTTCCAGGGCACCCCAGGGGTGTCTCGGATTTTCCAAGACACCCATGGGTGTCTCGGGTTTTATGAGACACCCCAGGGGTGTCTTGGGTTTTGTGAGACACCCCAAGGGTGTCCTGGATTTTGGGTGACACCCTCCAAGGCAGATTTGGGCCGTTTTAACCGCTCCTCTATCCCCTCAAGCCTATAAATACAAGCCTTAGGCCTCATTTTTTGAGATCTGGAGTTTTGGTGCCTCGGCGAAGCCCTGCCGGATTGAAGACTTAAAAGTACACAGATTCCAGAGAGGAGGAGGAGAGATCGGATCGAGTTCTTCAACGCAAGAGAGAGTTCTTCGTCAGATCTACATCACCCGCATCCGTTCCTTAGCATTACCCCTCGTCGGTAATCCTAAGAAGAGCAAATATCTCGGTTTTTCTGAAATAGGCGCTTCAGTTTCTAGATCTCCTCACGGATCGACGAAGCTCTGCCTAATTTTTTAGCAATCAGATCTGATCGACGGTGGTCCATGGATAAACCCCGGCACAGGCAAAGATCCCACGCAAGCAGAAGACCGATAAACGATCTCTGCGTTTGTTTGATAAAGTTGTAAACTTTTTTTATTTTTATTGTGTAAGGAGATCTTATAAAAAGATCAACTTTTTATTTTATTCGAGTTTATTGTAACGACTAAAGTTATAATAGATTTGATAGCAATGAAAACAATAACTTTCGACGCAAACAAGCTGGCGACCACAGTGGGAGCCAATAGCTTCGCTGTCGAAGCTGTCGTGCCGTAGCCGACGATCAAGATCCCGGTGCTCGAAGAGGTCGAATACGAATTTGACCAGCAGAAATTCGAAGAATATATTTCCTCCTCCTCCTCCAGATCTGCTCATCCTCATAAGCGTAGGGAGATCTCCTCCTCCCATAAGATCCGCCGGTCTCCAGATCTGAAGACCCAAGACGTCGATCTCCTCGCCGTTGTTGCAACAGTTGCACTTTGCAACGATCCGCCGGCCAGATTCGCAAATCTGAACTCCTTCACGATCAAGGAGTCGACTGCTGAAGGCGCTCCAACTCTATCAAAGAGAGCACGTCAAAGGAAACGCCAACGCCTCGCACGCCAATTCGCTAAGGCTTTGGATCAGGTGGATGGATTCCGTTACCAAGCAGATCTGAAGTTCAGAAAGCGCCAAGTGGCTAATCTGTCGCCACGACTAGCATCAGAATCCTCCTCCCAACCATCTACTGACGAATGGGTTCGTGTCAAAAGAATTCGTTCAACTCTCGAGGAGCGAATCCAAAAGCGCCGCACCTGGCTTGCGCATGCTCGGCCCCTTATGCGAAAAGCACAGGAAGTGCAAAAAGAGGGGGCAGTTAAGAGATCGCCGAGATCCAAGCAAGTTTGGATGCCAAAGGCCAAATCAGCGTCTAAGACAAAAACAGGCAACGTTGCTTTCCGACCTTCGTCAACTCCAGATCCTGCTCCTGCACTTCCGGTAAAGCCCTATGACAACGTGGGTCTCTCCAAATCTAGAATCCTATTGAAGGAGCCCCGAGAAAACATCCGGACTGGGGGTCGTACGCGACCTCCTAACAAGTTAATTGCTACAACGACCCGCTTGGGGGTGCGTACAGAAAACCAGGAGCCCGTTAAGGTTTCAACCTCACAAAGGTGTGATTCCAAATGTGTGACTCCTGTAGACACCAACAAGGCGATGTTTACTCAGATGAAAACGCGTCAGACAGACGAACGCGTTATACCTGAGAATCCATGTAAACAGCCGATAGGTTACTCCGACTGCAACGTCGATGAGTTATACTATCAGGCTGGGGGTACGAATAAATCTCAAAAGAGAAATACCTGGGGAGCGGACTCTCACTGTCCGTGTACCAAACTTATCAAGGTAGTATTATCAGCGTGTAGCTGCCCCAAGACCGCTCCACGGAGGGTCTCGATATTCGAGAGCATCTCCGCAGAAGCATTGAAACCCAAATCAAGGCGTTTTAGCAAGAGGCGATCGGTCGATCAAGGTGACGAACCCCCAGAGGTCACCATCAATATGGTTGATAAGGGAAAATCAATTCAACCTTCTAGCTCTGATCCGCTTGTATCGCATCGTTTAACTCGGCTACGTGTAGGGACTACTAGACGTAGAGATTATTTAAGGATGACCAGAGGACTATCCTCGGACGATGAAGCGTCAGACGCTTGCTCGGCAGTCGCTTCAGAAGCCACCGTATCTAGTCCCGGACAATCTCGTGAAGTGTTTATGATTAACACCGACAAAGTAGCCAAAATGGTTGAGGATGCCTTGGCCAAGCAGAAAGAGGCATTCAAGATCGAAATGGAAATGGCTATGCTACGAATGAGGGAAGAGCATGACCAACAAATTCAGGCTTTGTCCAATCAATTCGGTGAATCCAGTCATCGCAACAATGCTAATCAAGCAGTTAGCGATTCAGACGCGGATGAATACATTAATGTCGATGACCCTCCCATTGACCAGAACACTAGAGGTGGTCCCACTAAGGATAACAATACTGGGGGTAGTCCCACCAAAGATGATAATGCTGGGGGTGGACGCATTATTCCTCTCGAGAATTGTCCAAAACAGGATATAGATAAGGATGAAAAGATGAAGGACCTCGAGAGCAAAATTAACGCTTTAATGTCTGCTCAAGAGGTAAAGAAGACCGACATTCCGTGTCCTTACCCGAAAGAGTGGGATGCGATCCCGTATCCGGCAAAGTTCAACCTGATCAACTTCACGCCGTTCGACGGGAAGGGCTCGCCTACTCAGCATCTAATCTACTTTAAGTCCCATTTGGGCACGATTTCTGGCAACGATCCCTTGATGATGCGGTCATTCGTTGGTACCCTTCGCGGGCTTGCCTTCGATTGGTACCGCCGTCTCAAACCCGGAAGCATCACTAGCTGGGAGGACCTGGAGAGCATGTTCCTTGGTCATTTCTTCGATGATGATGCTGAAGTGTCAATCAGGACACTCTTCGATGAGAAATAGAAAGACGGAGAGTCGGTGGACACCTTCATCAAACGCTTCCGCAATCAGGCAATGAACTGCAAGGATCCTGTCACGGAGGAATTTGTCTTGCAGACTTGTCATAACAATTTGTCCATTAACATCTTGGACGTTATGGGAGTAGAGCCGCTTAATACCTGGAAAGAGTTGAAGGTGCGCGGCGAGCAGGCCGAACGCTTCCTCAGAAGGAGGAAGGTCGAAAGAAGCCAACTGATGGATGACCCTCTGAATTCGAATATCATGTCCCAGGATAAAGGGGAAGCACCTACAACAGTTGTTGATGTTAATCAAACATCACAACGGCAATCCTGAAGATAGCAGAAGACTTCGGATCTGAGGTTCCAAAAAGAATACTCATTCAAAGACGAAGACGTTTCCAGCCATCTTCGAGACCCTTCTTGGAAACAACAAGATCAAGCTGCCACCGATCACGAATCAGGAGGAAGCTGACAATACTGCAGATCCGAAGTACTGCGCGTACCACAGGAGGATCCTTCATCCTACCAAGGCCTGCTTTACTCTAAAGAATAGCATCCAGACCTTGATTGAAGCCGGCGTCATAACGCTAGGGTAAGCCAATTGAAAACGGCAACACTCCGATAAGTATAAGAGTATAAACTGCTTCTCAACACTCCGACAAGTATAAGAGTATAAACTGCTTCTCAATCCTCCGACCGGTATAAGAGTATAAACTGCTTCTCAATCCTCCGACCGGTATAAGAGGTTAAACTGCTTCCTGATACTCCAATAAGTATATGAGTCTAAACTGTTTCCTAACATTGATGGGAAGTTCCTGGAGAATGTTACGCTAATATTCTTAAGGATAACCCGGTCATGTAACGGAGTACAAAGTCAGACCCAGGTCCAAGAAGGAAGCTGGGGGTGGATGATTCGTGCAATGAGAAGCTCCCGGAAGAATACTATATGTAATTTTCTTAGGGATAACCATATCATTACGAACAAAGTAATAAACACTAAACCCTCACTGTGATTTGTATGAGTCAACCCTCCCGTTGTGATTTGTACTCCCCCTCTCACTGTTTACCTGGTCAAACCTTCCTATAGTTAGGGCCACAATCAAAGTCCCCTCTCGATTCCTTCCATGAATGAGAGGTCCATTTTTAAATTGAACGATCAAGCCTATAAAAGGTAAGATCGTCTCAAAACCCCCACTTCCACTGCTTCCTTGGTCAAACCTATAAAAGTTAGGGCCAAAGCCAGAATCCCCTCTCGATTCCTTCCATGAACGATAGGTCTACTTTCAAATCGAGTGATCAAACCTTCCTACAGTTAGGGTCATCTCAAACCCCCGTTTGGTCAAACCTTCCTACAGTTAGGATCAAAACCACAATTCACTCTCGATAAACGAGAAATTTATCTTAAGTTCGGTAATCAAACCTTCCGACAGTTAGGGTTATCCGAATCTTTTCGATTCTCGGAGTGGAGATCCCACTCCTAGTTTCACCTTTCTGGATTCTGGGGGTGGAGATCCCACCTCGAGTCTCCTTTCCAACTAGAGATAGAATATAAAATTCTTCCTCTTCGGTGCCGGGAGATAGAATATAAAATTCTTCCTCTTCCATTTTTTCAGTCCGTCTTTACCCAGAGAAAAGACACAATTCCCAACTTCCAATCCGTGCACTTTGTGCACGGGGAATTTTATCTCAACTCCTAAATAGAGATAAGCCTACGCCTAACACGCGTTGCCGGTTTAGTCTTTCACCGATTGAAAAAAGACACCAGAATCCACTCTGGGGAATTTTATCCCGAAGCCTAAGCAGGGATAAGCCAACGCCTAACACGCGTTGCCGGTTTAGTCTTTCACCGATTGAAAAAGACACCAGAGTATAATTCTGAGGACTTTCATCCCAAATCCTAAGTAGGGATGAGTCAACGCCTAATACGCGTTACCGGTTTAGTCTTTCACCGATTGAAAAAGACACCAGAGTACAATTCTGGGGACTTTCATCCCGAATCCTAAGTAGGGATGAGTCAACGCCTAATACGCGTTGCCGGATGCCATGTTCCCGTAAGAAATGGCGAAGTCTATGTATTCAAAATCATAGCATTACGTCTAAGAGAAGCAATTCTCTTAGCACAACGTTACATGTGAAACGGGTTTTAATAATTCACATGCTAGCCCGATTCAAACGGTAATCAGTAAAGGCACGTCAAACCCGTTGATGGCTGGGGGTTTGCCAAAAATCCCAAAGTCTATGTCTAACACGCATTGCCAGTTAGTCTTTGACCGTAAAAAGGACAAAAGACCACATATTCAACATTGTGGCAGGTTGTTATTAATAACACCATAATCCGTGCCTCACACGCACGGGGAATTTTATCCCGAAGCCTAAGCAGGGATAAGTCAACGCCTAACACGCGTTGCCGGTTTAGTCTTTTACCGACTGAAGAAGACACCAGAATCCGAGTCTGGGGATTTTTATCCTGAATCCTAAGTAAGGATAAGTCAGTGCCTAACACGCGTTGCCGGGTAGTCTATTCCCGTGAGTAAGACGAAGTCTACGTGTTCGCGTGAAAAGTTGGATCTTTCTTCATTATCGATTCCATTGCACTCAGTTAACAACTTTATGCGTTACAAAGAGATCCAGTCTTTTTATAAGAGCCGGCTTACAATGAAAATCAAAATAAAACAAAGAAATCAAAATTACAACTTCTCTCTTTTATCGAACAAATCACAAGATCCTGTTATCCGGTCTCTTGCTTTGTGGGTTGTTTGCCTGTGCCGGGGTTGATTACCGTGGACCACCGCGCAATCTCGATCCGAACAGATCTACGTGGTATGATGGGTATTATCTCACCAAGGAGATAATAGCCGTGAGGGATCGTTTCACCAAGGAAACGCTCGCTCAAATCTCGGGATCTAAGAACCAAGCTTAGATCCAGAGTAGAATGACGTAGATCTGGGAATCCAAGTCTTCAAGCCTTCACAATCCGAGTTGAGGTCGCAATCCGGCAGAGTTTCGGCTCTTCAGAAGTTTCAGAAAAAGTCCTCTCAAATGAACAAACACCTGGCCTATTTATAGGCACTCAGAACTGTGCATATGCACAGTTCTGAGCCTAGCCACCCCTAGGTGGCTCGGCCATGGCCGAGCCACCCCGGGTCGGCTCGGTTTCGGCCGAGTTCCCGGGTGTTGGTTCGTTTCGTCGTTTTCAGGTGTTTCCGGTTCTTCGTCGTTCGGATTTGATTCGGTTTCTGGAATCGACTCATTGACTTGATTCCAAATATGGCAGTTAATCCGTTTCTGAGTCCGAGTCCGGGATTGATCTTGGTTCGATCGTTATATCACCGAGTTCGCTCTTGTTTAGATGACTCGGTGATTCCCCGAAACGTTGGTTTGATTCCACGTGCGAACGTGTTCCGTCGCTTATGTGCTTCGTCGTCTCGAACTCTCGTTGATTTGTTCGGGTCTTGATTCGATTGCCCGAATCTTCATTTGGCAGTAGATCCACTTCGGTGTTTGAGTTCAGGTCCGTTTTGTTGTTGGACGACTCGTTAACTTTCCGAACCGTTGGTTTGGTCCCGCACGCGAATGTATTCCGTTGCTTGCGTGCCGTTCGTTGGCTTCGTAGCCTCGTTAGTTCGCTTCGTTGCTCGAACGTCCGTTGATTTGTCGAATCATCATGCCGATCTAAGCTAAGGGACTTATAGGCAATTTTATACGCCTACAGATACCCCCTCCAAAGTGTTCCAGCCTCATTCTTTTATAGAAGAGTCTGGAATACTTTGGATATGATTGCCCCTACCCTTTGTCGGTGTAACGGGACCTGGAACGACTTTCATTCTGTATTCCTTCACTCCTTCAGGCTATTCGGTGCTTTGTCGAATGCTTGTAAGGACTCCGGTGCTGCATTTATTGTCTGACCGTTGTCGGAATTTGAACTTGAAGTCGATTCCTGATTTTCCAATCTTTAGCTCGTGTTTGTTGGTTTGACATACAACTAACCCTCGATTGTTGGCGTTGAGCCTTTATTTGCGACGCGTTGTCCGGCGTCGTGTTATTGAGTTATCCTTAAGAATATTTTTAGAAAAATATTCTCCAGGAACTTCTCAATAAAAATGGGGAATAGTTTATACTCGTATACCTTATTGGAGTATTTCCGTATTCAAAATGAGCTGAACCGGCTTGAAAATGAGCCAAAAAAGGCAGTAATTTGGCTCAAAAAAAATTCTTCCGCTCCTTCCGAATGTGAGGGAGAGATAGGAATAAACCAAGGATGAGGCCCTCAATTGATTTGAAGTCGTTTCAATGCTCGATTCAGTCTCTTTTGAACTGATTTGGACTGGTCCGGTTCGGTTCAACTTGGTCCGGTCCGGTTCAATTTGGCCCAACCTATAAAAGGGGTCTTTTTTTTCTTTTTCTCTTTTCTTTTCCTCCTAGGGCCGGCCGAACCCCCCCCCCCTTGTTTTTGATTTTTTCTTTTCCCTCGAGCACTCTTTCTCCCTCAAACCTTGATAGTTGTCTTAGATCTAGTCTTCCTTTGGATATTTGACTGAGAAATCCCTCGAAGAACTGATTTTTAAAATCCCTCTCAGGCCCCTCGAGCACGTGGTGAAAGTTTCCTAAAAGGCTTTATCTTTATTGGATCTCGAGCCTTTATTCAGGTAAATCCTCCATAATTATGATCTTTTTCATGCTCAGTTCAATTTATGCATTTGTGGGATCGCATGTGAGGGTCGAGGATGTGATTTGATGCCTCGAGTTAATCTTTCAAGGGGGTAGATCTGATAAAAAAGTGATATTTTTTCTAGATCTGACCT
>BQKN01049083.1:0-14343 GCA_022839385.1 Asparagus kiusianus | reverse complement strand
TGGACGAAAAGCGCTTGGAAGCTCAACAACACATCGAGTTCTACCAGGCTAGGATATCCAGGGCTTTTGACAAAAGGGTTCGCCAAAGAAGCTTCAAAGAAGGAGACTTGGTCCTCGCTGCGCGCCGACCGATAATCCTCACCTCTAAGAAGAAAGGTAAATTCGAACCTAAGTGGGAAGGACCGTTTGTAATAGACACAGTCTATTCAAACGGTGCTTATCGCTTAATTTCTTTAGAGGGTAACAGGCAATTAATACCAATAAATGGGAAGTTTTTGAAAAAGTACTATCCCTAGTACGTTCAGGGCAACTCATTTATCGGGAAGTTCCTCGAAGAATATTACATTTAATATGCTAGAGGATAACCCAATTTTATTTTTACCACCAAAATCCCTCGCTGATCAATTTCAATTGACAGTGAGTCCACCAAAAAGGTTCACTCTCAGTTCGGAGTCCCCTTTCGATGAACGAAAGAACTCCATTTCTTTTCTCTTGGGTTCAACCTTTTTATGGTTGTAACTGAAGTTGAAATTTCTCTTCGATAAACGAAGAACTCATCTTTCGATCTGATAACCAATCCTATAAAAGGAAAGTTTGTCAGTATCTTCCAGATTCTCGGAGTGGAGATCCCACTTCTAGTTTCCTTCTTGCACTGGAAATAGAATATAAAATTCTTCCTTTCCAGAATCAAGGAATAGAATATAAAATTCTTCCTTCCTTGTTCGGGGAATAGAATATAAAATTCTTCCTTCCCCGCACCCACTCTTTTTCCAAAATTTACCAATTTAGGATTCATCCTAGGTATTTTATCCCGAAACCTAAGCAGGGATAAGTCTGCGCCTAACACGCGCTGCCGGTTTAGTCTTTCTCCGAAGAAAAAGACACCAGAGTTCGATTCTGGGGTATTTTATCCTGAAACCTAAGTAAGGATAAGTCCGCGCCTAACACGCGCGGCCGGTTAGTTCTTAACCGTTAAAAAGAACACCCGTCCGCATATTCAACATTGTGGCTGGTTGTTATTAATAACACCGAAATCCATGCCTCATACGCATGGGGAATTTCATCCTGAATCCTAAGAAAGGATATGTCGATGCCTAACACGCGTCGCCGGTTTGATCTTTACCCGCAGAAAAAGATACCAGAGTCTGACTCTGGGGACCTTTATCCCGAAGCCTAAATAGGGATAAGCCAACGTCTAACACACGTTGCTGGGTAGCCTATTCCCATGACAATGGCAAAGTCTACATATTCAAAGTTGTAGCACAAAGTCTAAGGGAGTTCATTCCTTTAGCACAACGTCACATGCGGAACGGATTAAAACAATCCGCGTGTAAGCCCGACTCAAACGGTAGTCGGTAAAAGCACACCAAATCCGTTGAAGGCTGAGGGTTTGCCAAAAATCCTAAGTCAACGTCTCATACACGTTGCTGCTTAGTCTTTTCACAGGAGAAAGACGAAGTCTACGTATTCAATATCGTAGCACTAAAAGAGTTAACTCTTTTAGCTTAACGTAACGTGTGGAACGGATTTAGACAATCTGCACGCTAGCCCGACTCAAACGGTAGTCGGTAAAGGCTAATCAAATCCGTTAGAGGCTAGGGGTTGGCCAAAAATCCTAAAGCCAACACCTAACACGTGTCGCCGGGTAGCCTATTCCCGTAATAATGGCGAAGTCTATGTATTCGACATCATAGCACGAAGTCTCAGAGAATTCAATCTCCGAGCGCAACGTTACATGCGAGCGGATTTAAACAAATCGCATGCTAGCCCGACTCAAACGGTAGTCGGTAAAGGCATATCAAACCCGTTGATGGCTGAGGGTTTGCCAAAAATCCTATGAGTATTGTGGTCAATCATTTCAAACGGAATGACGAATCATAATAAAGATAAAAAGGAGATTCACTAAAAGAGTCAAAAGTCAAAGTACACAGCAGATAAAATCAAACATCAAGCCCGTGGCTAAAAATCTGCTGACTGAACTTAGACAGCTTATCATCATAAGCTTGAATAAGCTCAGCCCTAATCGACTCCTCAGTGGCGGCCGAAGTCTTCGCAGCAGTCTCTTCTGTCTCGGATAGCTTCTGCTTCAAAGACTTCAACTCATCGGACAAAGCCGTACAGGTCTGCTGGTCCTGTGCTTCTGTCATCTGAAGAATGCCAAAAGTCTCCTCTTCTTCGCGGAGTTCTTTTCTAAGCTGATCTATCTTGGTCCCACAAGAAGTAATAGAAGAGCGGAGCTCGGCAAGTGAAGATAATCTGGTAGCAAGGCCGGTCTCAACCCGGGCTACTCGGTCTCGCTGCACCTGAACCTCAAGACTAGCAAGAAGCTGAGTCTCGCGCAGTGACTGTAAATGGGTCTCCAGCTCAGCAGCAATGAAGGAAGAGGCTCCGGTATCTCGAAGCTCACGAAACATCTGAAGCTCATGCTCTAGGCAATCGATATCGTCAACTATGGCCTTCGCCAAATCTGGGTATCCTGCTTCCCTTATCAAGTTGATTCTGGAATTAAGTAGAGGTTTAAACTGGTGAAGTGAAAGTCCATCGTGAAAGAGCTTGCCGATCATAGCATTCACAAAGGAGAAGAAGGAACGAACGTCTATGCAGATGACGACCTTGTCAGGATCGTCGTTAGATAACAACTCCTTCACTAAGACATGAAGACGAGAAGAACGCCCTACACAAAAAAGGGAGAATTCCGTCAAAAGTCTTAATAAAAAAAAAGGGGAATAACACTCTTCAATGAGTTAACTTATACCTTCTTCCCCTTGATCCGCTGGGGGTAGTGGAGGTGTAACGGCTGCAGATGTATCAACTGGCGGAGTTGGTCTCGCAGCTGGCTCGACAGGGTCTTTCTCAACAAAAGCTCCTGCCAGATCCAAAACGGAATTCGCAGAGGCGTTACATTATAGTTGCATTAGTCAAAATTAGCTAGTCCTATAATTAACTCAGAAAGAAGCACATACCTTCAAAGGAACCATCCTCAGGGTTTTCAGCGAAGGCGGGCTCAGAAAACATGTCTCCAGGTAGCTGATCCTCAATCTGAGGTAAGCTATATATGTAGCGCATCATAGGAGTGTCCGCAAACAAGCTTCCCTCGTCGAAGTCATCAATGGAGAACTCTGACAGAAGAGCATATAAGTGCCAAAAAGAAGTAAAGAGACTACAATTAATGGAAGTAAGTTACCTTTCACGGGTACATTCGCCTCTTCATTTCCAAGATTCATCTCTTGCAAATTATCTGAAGGAGCAAGAGGTAGAGGACAGTTAGAGGGTACACAAATTCATTGGTGTATCATCTAAAGAAATACGTTGTCAGTGTTAGATGTACCTTGATTCACGGAATCGGGTCCTACATTGCCCTCCGCTCCAATGTCAGCAACCCCTGTAGACCTCTCTACAGGGGGTAGCGGATCAGACTCATCGGGAGATATGGGGATTGGATCAGGACTCATCTCATGCTCCTCACGTGCTCCTATATAGAGAGAGGGAAGTATAAGTCAATGCGCTGAGTAACCAGAGGAATAGTTCTCAGGATAAATGTTACCTCCATCACTGGCAGGATCATCACCAGCTAGGTCCGTATCGGAAGCTCGGGAAGCTGCAGGCAGCTTACGGACTAACCTCTTCCGCCTAGCAGTGGGGATCGAAGGTCTCGCCCGAGGAGGAGGATAGAACTCTTCATCATGATCAGCTGTAGTCCCTGAAACATGGAATTATAGTCAGTTTCAATATTTCTAGAAAGTAGAAGGAAAAGATGAATAGCAAACCTCGCTCAGAAGAGTCATCACAATCTTCGGGATCTCCGTCGGAAGCCTCATCTGTAGAATGGAATGACCTATGGCCCTCTTCATCAAGTCGGCGAGTCTTATTCTGTGTCCTCTGTGATCGAGCCCTCTCCCGAATCCTGCGCGAATCAACCCGAGAAGCTTCCTCGGCCTCTAGCTCCGCAATCGGCTTCACAGGGATAGTCTTGTTGGCTGCTAATAACCACTTGCAGGTCAAGAAGGTGAGATTCAACTGCCGATCAATACTCGGGAGGCTGAACCTAGCACCGGTACAGCCAGTCACGGTCCACAACCATGCACGAAGATCGTCCACCAAACCACTATGGGTCCGAAGCTGCTGGCGAGGATTCCCGATGTAAAGCTGATCGTAGCCAAACTGGCGAGCAAATCGGCAGGGTAGATATGGCTCTATGAAGCACTCATTCTTCACCCGGAAAGTTAGATAGCCGGGCCTGATGTTCACCAGCCAATTGAAGCAGCCAATGTCTAAGTGGGTCCGATTCTCTCTCGGCCTCTCATCGTCTGTCAAACACTCGCCGTATCGGCCGGAGAACTGCGGGAAACAAGTAGAGAACGCCCAACATTTGTGGACCTGCAGCTGCTGTCGGACATCAGAAAACCCGCGGCCTTCCCACCTACCATTTTCAAGCAACTGCAGCAGGGGAACAGAGTGATCTGTAGCGTTCGGCACCGACATCATGTCCGGACGGTGGAGGACGAACCAGGCCATCAAATAAGCGTAGGGAAACTCTACCTTAAGCGTGGGAATCTGACCTGGCAAATCGGTCTCCTTCCGTGTGAACGCACTGGAAAGCTGCCGAAGTCCTCGGTGAATGTTAGCCACCGTCACCGGAAGAAGTGAGAGTTCCTTCTTATATGCGAGCTGAACTGCTGGGAAAAGTACCTCCAAGGGCAAGGCGTCCCCAGACTGGTATGGAACCACGCACTTCTTCAACCAGATAGCAAGAAAGCCGGCGAGAAGAGTCATCGGCTGAATCGGTGTGGTCGCATGCCATAAAAAAGACCTGAACTTGGTCTTCGCAGGAAAGCCACCCTCAGAACTGCTGGTGGTATAGGAACGAGCATCAATCTTCTTCAGTAGATGGTTCACCTCTGAAGGAGTGAGTGGGGCCAACTCACAAATATCCTCGCCAGAGCTGCTCTCCAAGTTCTTGAACAAATAGTTCGCGAACTGCTTCAGACTCACAGAGGCCTTCGTCCTCTTGGCTAAAGGCTCAGACTGCGCCAAAGCGATATGGTAATGGCAAGTGAGATCCCATAGAGTCTCGTAACGGTCGGGCATGCGATCCTTCAGCTGACTCAACTCATGACTGGAAGGGAAATACTCCTGGTATAACATCTGCCCTATGGTCAAGCCAGAAATCCTATGCATCTCATGAAGAGTCAAGCCCAACTCCCCCTGACGGGTCAGAAAAGTGTTCGAGTCTGGATTATACAACTCGAACAAAGCACAGAAATGTCTCAAACTGACGGGCAGGCCATACATGGTGGCACGAACGGCGGTATACAAACCGCAAGCATGCAACTCCTCGCCCCAGCGGCTCAAGACGTATGTCGTCATGCGACTCCACCAAGACTTGTCCGAAGAGTGGACCCAACCATAAATCCTGTGACGAGTCGCAGGCATCTCCCGTCCTAGCGCAGCGAGGCGATTCCTCAAAGTCGAAGCAGTGGCGAGAAACTCGTTACGCGGTGGTGCATCCAGTCCCAACACTCCGGGATGCAATCCGGTGATGTGACTCCTGCTTGAACCAGGAGCTGCCTGGTGGGTGATATAGCCGCAATGTACGCTCTCATGATCCACTGTCAAACGCCACGACATCTCGCGCGTCACGGCCTGACACCTGAGTTCAGTCAACGAGCGATGTCGAGGAATTTCCGGCAAGTATATGAAGCCACCGCCGGTCTTGTGAAGCCACTGCTCAGCGTCAATGAATACGGCTTCCGGGTCATCGACAGAGTCACCAAATAGGAAATCACTCTTCCGGAGAGGCTGGGTAGAGCTAGCATCCTTCACAAAAGGAGCATCTGTGATCAGCTGGCGAATAGCTCGATGACCACCCTCCCTCACCACCTGTGTAACCTCAGCCGACGTGCCCGAAGCAAACTGAGGGATAGCTGGAATAGGGGAAGGATTGTCAGAGGTCGAATAATGATCGCCACGACGCCCATAGACTGCGTGAGCTGAGAACGATCCAGAAGGATACCCCACTGCAGAATAAACAATTAAACACAGGTTAGTCTCGGGTATAAAAGGAAATTGAACTCATCTTACAAATAGCTGAGATAGAGTCATTGCCTTATAAAGGGTGAGACGATTTGGCCACATTGTGCAATCATAAGATAGGGTGCATCGAGGATCCCTGCCTTATGAAGCGCAATGCAGCGTCAATTCGCCCCCTTTATTTTGAGATATGGTTTTGGCTAAGCAAAACATATCTTTGAAGCGTCGATCCTCACCAGGGAGAATCAAGGCTCTTCCCGATTGCCTCGCCAAGGAGAACAACGTGGGGTAAACAGGGACCAATTCGCAAATTCTCAGAAAAAATGGATTAATTTGCAAAATTCCCAAAAATGCCAAAGCGTCGATCCTCACCAAGGAGAATCAAGGCTCTTCCCGATTGCCTCGCCAAGGAGAACAACGTGGGGTAAAAAGGACCAATTTACAAATTTTTAAGAAAAGAAGGACTAATTTGTAAATTTCCAAATATTGCCAAAAATGGCTCACCGGCGTAGGAAGGCGGCGCACCATCAGCTGACATGGCAGGGGAACGACCTCTCGAAGAACGCGGCATGACGAGCTGCAAAATAAATTAAAAGAGGTCAGATCTAGAAAAAAAAAAGATCACTTTTTTATCAGATCTACACCCCTAAAAGATTAAATCGAGGCGTCAAATCACACCCTCAACCCTCACATATGATCCTACAAATGCATAAATTAAGTTGAGCATGAAAAAGATCATAATTGTGGGAGATTTACCTGAAGAAAGGCTAGAGATCCAACAAAAATGAGACCTTTTTGGAAACTCTCAGCACGCGCTCGAGGGGCCTGAAAGAAATTCTAAAAAAATTGGATTTTTGAGGGATTTGACAGTCTAAGATCAAAAGGAAGCCTAGATCCAGGATAAATATCAAAGTTTCGAGGAGAAAAGATGCTCGAGGGAAAAAAAAAATCAAAAAGAGGGAGAAAGGGGGGCCGGCCCTAGAAGAGAGGAAGAAAAGAGAAGAAAAAAGGGAAAATTCCCTCTTTTATAGCCTTGAACCAGATCTGGTTGAACCAGACCAGACCAGGCTGGACCAGACCAAGCCCAAATTGGACCAGACTGAGTCAGAATGAGCCCGAATTGAGCCAGATTGAGCCAGATTGAGCCAGATTGAACCTGGCTGGACCTGACCAAGCCAGAATGGACCAGAATGGACCAGAATGAGCCAGAATGGACCAGATTAAGCCAGAATGAGTCAAATTGAACCAGTTTGGACCAATTTCGAACCCGTTTGAGCCAAATTCGAACCAGAACTCAAATTAGAGTTAAATTAAGCATCGAATTGATTTCAGATCAACCTATGGTTCAGTTCCTCACCTATTTAATCCCTCTCTCACATATTTGGAAGGTTTGGAAAGATTTTGAGCCCAATTACTGCCTTTTTTGGCTCATTTTCAAGCCGGTTTAGCTCATTTTGAATACGGAAATACTCCAATAAGGTATACGAGTATAAACTATTCCCTATTTTTATTGAGAAGTTCCTGGAGAATATTCTTCTAAAAATATTCTTAAGGATAACTCAATAACACGACGCCGGACAACGCGTCTCAAAAGAAGACTCGACGCCGACAATCGAACGAAAGTTGCACGTTGAACCAACCAACAAAAGCTAATGATCGGAAAACTAAGAATCGACTTCAAGTTCAAATTCCGACGACGGTCAGACAATAAATGCAGCACCGGAATCCTCACAGGCGTTCTACAAAGCACTGAATGACCTGGTGGAATTGAAGGAAGCCAGAACAGAAGCCATTCCGAGGTCCCGTTATACCGACTCAAGGTTGGGACGATCACATCCAAAGTATTCCAGGCTCTTCTATAAAAGAACGAGACTGAAACACTTTGGAGGGGGTATCTGTAGGCGTATAAAATTGCCTATAGGTCCCTTAGCTTAGCTCAGCACGATGATTCGACAAAACAACGGACATTAGAGCGACGAGGCGACGAGGCACGCAAGCAACGTTCGCGTGCGGGACCAAACCAACGGTTCGGAAAGTTAACGAGTCATCCAACAACAAAACGGACTTGAACTCAAACACCGAAGCGGAGCTACTGCCAAATGAAGATTCGGGGAATCGAATCAAGACCTGAACGAATCAACGAAGGGTCGAGGCGACAAGGCACACGAACAATGGAACACGTACGCACGTGGAATCGAACCAACGTTTCGGGGAATCACCGAGTCATCTAAACAAGAACGAACTCGGTGATATAACGATCGAATCAAGACCAATCCCGGACTCGGACTCAGAAGCGGATTAACTGCCATATTTGGAATCAAGTCAATGAGCCGATTCCAGAAACCGAATCAAATCCGAACGACGGAGAACCGGAAACACCGGAAAACGACGAAACCAGCGCACCTGGGGGAACTCGGCCCGGGCCGAGCCACCCCTGGGTGGCTCGGCTATGGCCGAGCCACCCAGAGGTGGCTAGGCATCAGTTTCGTGCCAAAGGCACAGTTTTGAGTGCCTATAAATAGGCCTGGCACTCGTTCATTTGGGAGGACTTTTCTGAAACTTCTGAAGAGCCGAAACTCTGCCGGATTGCGACCTCAACTCGGATTGTGAAGGCTTGAAGACTTGGACAACCAGATCTACGTGATACTACTCCGGATCTAAGCTTGGCTCTTAGATCCCGAGATTAGAGCGAGCGTTTCCTTGGTGAAACGATCCCTCTCGGCTACTATCTCCTTGGTGGGATAGTACCCGTTATACCACGTAGATCTGTTCAGATCGAGATTGCGCGGTGGTCCACGGTACTCAACCCCGGCACAGGCGAAGAACCCCACAAAGCGAGGGACCGTAAAACAGGAAACTCGTGATTTGTTCAAGGAAAGTTGTAATCTTTATTTCTTTATTTTGATTTTGTTGTAAGCCGGATCTTATAAAAAGACCGGATCTCTTTGTAAACGCATAAAGTTGTTGTCAAAGTTGTAACAGAATCATCAATGAAGAATAACACAATTTCCCGCTCGAACAAACGTGACCAGCAAAAAGACATCGACACGGGACGATTTCGAGTCGATTTTGAAAGCGTCGCGGCGTCTAACCCGTCTGCAGTCCGGAGCCATCGCACGAGGAACTTATGGTAGGGTTCGGATAAGCTCACCTTCAGAAGATGAGGAATCAGATGCATGCTCTGCGGTTGCGTCTGATAACACCGTATCCAGCGAAGGAGAACCCCGCGAGTCATTCATGATAAGCGCGGAACAAGTGGCCAAGATGCTCGAAGATGCCATGGCCAAACAACAGGAGACCTTCAGGCTCGAGATGCAGATGGCCATGCAGACCATGAGGGAGATGCATGAGCAGCAAATCCAAGCACTGAGGAACCAGCAAGGCGAACCAAGCCACCGTAATCAGGTTGTTCAAGAAGTTGAGCATACGGATGAAACTCGCAATGCCGATGACCCTCCCATCAACGCAGGAGGTGATAATGAGGATGCCAACGAAGATACAGGTGAAAACTTGAAGATCAAAAGCCTCGAGAGCAAAATCAATACCTTGATGTCAGCTCAAGAGGTGAAGAAAACGGGCATTCCTTGTCCATACCCAAGGGAGTGGGATTCAATCCCCTATCCGGCGAAGTTTAGTCTAATCAACTTCACGCCGTTCGATGGGAAAGGTTCCCCCACTCAGCATTTGATTTATTTCAAATCGCACCTGGGTATTATCTCCGGCAATGAGCCTCTGATGGTGCGGTCATTCGTTGGCACTCTTCGTGGAGCCGCCTTCAATTGGTATCGCCGCCTCAAGCCCGGTAGCGTGCATAGCTGGGACGACATGGAGACAAAATTCCTCGCCAACTTCTTCGACGACGACACCGAGATATCCATCGGAACGTTGCTCGACGAGAAACAAAAGGACGGGGAGTTAGTCGAAACCTTCGTCAAAAGGTTCCGAAACAAAGCGTTGAATTGCCGGGACCCGATCACCGAGGAGTTCATCCTCCAAACTTGCCACAACAATCTTTCCTTGGACGTGCTGGAAGCAATAGGAACAGCACCCTCCAACACTTGGAAAGACCTGAAAGTCCGAGGGGAACAAGCCGAACGCTTCCTCCGAAGGAAGAAGGCCGAGAGGGGTCAATCGATGACAAATCCTCCGAACTCGAACTTCGCCTCCCGTGGTAAGGGCAAAGCACCTGCAGCGGCTATTGACGCTAATCAAACGTCGCAACAGCAGTCCCAGAGACAACAAAAGAACTCGGGTCCAAAACTCCAAAGAGAGTATTCTTTTAAGGATGAAGATGTTACAGCCATCTTTGAATCACTCCTTGCAAATAACAAGATCAAGCTGCCACCTACCGTCAATCAGGAGGAAGCTGATGATATTGCGGATCCGAAGTACTGCGCGTACCATAGGAGGATCCTTCATCCCACTAAGGATTGCTTTACACTCAAGAACAGCATCCAAACCTTGGTGGAAGCAGGCGTTATATCGCTCAATTAACTTGAAACTCCAGTGGGTGCACGAGTATAAACTGTATCCCAGAAACTCCGACCGGTATAAGAGTATAAACTGCTCCCTGATACTCCAATAAGGTATACGAGTATAAACTATTCCCTTTCTTCCACGGGAAGTTCCTGGAGAGTGCCATGCGTGGTATTCTTAAGGATAACCCGATCATGCGGTTAATGCAACAATAAACCCAGTTCTGCAAAGGAAGCTGGGGGTGGATAATTCATGTAACGGGAAGTTCCCGGAAGAATGTTAAATGTAATATTCTTAGGGATAACCCGGTCATGACAAATAAAGTGGTAAACACTAACTCCTAATTTACCAAAATTTTTTTAAAACTTTCGCTATGTTCGTGCACTCAACACTTTCATTTGTTAGAGTCCGAATATAATTGACGAATTGTCAAACCCCTTCGTGTTAAGTCCTTGTAACTTAACACCAGGAATTCCTTCCGAGTGATGTGTACATGTCAACACTCCTGCTGTGATTTGTACTCTCACTCTCACTTCTTACTTGGTCAAACCTTCCTACAGTTAGGACCAAAACCAAAATCCCCTCTCGATTCCTTCAATGAACGAGAGGTCCACTTTCAAATTGAGTGATCAAACCTTCCTACAGTTAAGATCGTCTCAAACCCCCCACTTGGTCAAACCTTCCTACAGTTAGGACCACAACCAAAATCCCCTCTCGATTCCTTCAATGAACGAGAGGTCCACTTTCAAATCGAATGATCAAACCTTCCTACAGTTAGGGTCATCTCAAACTCCCGCTTGGTCAAACCTTCCTACAGTTAGGACCAAAACCACAATTCATTCTCGATAAACGAGAAATTCATCTTTACCTCGGTAATCAAACCTTCCGACAGTTAGGGTTATCCGAATTGCTTTGATTCTCGGAGTGGAGATCCCACTCTTAGTTTCACCTTTCCGGATTCTGGGGGTGGAGATCCCACCCCGAGTCTCCTTTTCAAACAGGGAATAGAATATAAAATTCTTCCTTCCCCACACCAATCTTTTCCAAAAGTTTATCAATTTAGGATTCATCCTAGGTATTTTATCCCGAAACCTAAGCAGGGATAAGTCTGCGCCTAACACGCGCTGCCGGTTTAGTCTTTTTCCGATTGAAAAAGACACCAGAGATCGATTCTGGGGTATTTTATCCTAAAACCTAAGTAGGGATAAGTCAGCGCCTCACACGCGCTGCCGATTAATTCTTAACCGTTAAAAAGAACCCCCGTCCGCATATTCAACACTGCGGCAGGTTGTTATTAATAACACCGAAATCCATGCCTCACACGCATGGGGAATTTCATCCTGAATCCTAAGAAAGGATATGCCGATGCCTAACACGCGTCGCCGGTTTAGTCTTTTTCCGATTGAAAAAGACACCAGAGTTCGACTCTGGGGTATTTTTATCCCGAAACCTAAGTAGGGATAAGTCAACGTCTAATACACGTTGCTGGGTAGCCTATTCCCATAACAATGGCAAAGTCTACATATTCGAAGTTGTAGCACAAAGTCTAAGGGAGTTCATTCCTTTAGCACAACGTTACATGCGAACGGATTTAAATAATCCGCATGCTAGCCCGACTCAAACGGTAGTCGGTAAAGGCTAATCAAATCCGTTTAAGGCTGGGGGTTAGCCAAAAACCCTAAAGTCAATGCCTAACACGCGTCGCCGGGTAACCTATTCCCATAACAAGTGGTAAAGTCTATGTATTCAACGTCATAGCACAAAGTCTAAAGGAGTTCATTCCTTTAGCACAACGTCACATGCGGAACGGATTAAACAATCCGCATGTAAGCCCGATTCAAACGGTAATCGGTGAGAGCATGTCAAATCCGTTTAAGGCTGAGGATTTACCAAAAATCCTAAAGTTAACGTCTAACACACGTTGCTGTTTAGTCTTTTCACAGGAGAAAGACGAAGTCTACGTATTCAATATCGTAGCACTAAAAGGGTTAACTCTTTTAGCTTAACGTCACATGCGGAACGGACTTAAACAATCCGCATGCTAGCCCGACTCAAACGGTAGTCGGTAAAGGCTCATCAAATCCGTTGATGGCTGGGAATTTGCCAAAAATTCTATAAGTTCGAGTCATTGACGCATCAATTCTATGGGTTGGTCTCGTGACTCGAGTATCCGCCACGCTCCAATACCTTAAGAGCTTAAACTGTGTATACTCCAGCAGACGTACGAGTATAAACTGTGTCAAACGTCGAACAGCGCATCACAATGAAGCCTGGACGCCGGACAACGCGTCACAATGAAGTTTAAACGCCGGACAACGCGTTGTAAACAAAGATTCAACGCAGTCAATCGATGATCAGTTCTGTGTTGAAGCAACCAACTCGAGCTAAAAATCAAGAAATCAAAAAATCGACTTCATGTTCAAAATTCCGACGACGGTCAGACAATAAATGCAGCACCGGAATCCTCATAGGCGTTCTACAAAGCACTGAATGACCTGAAGGAATCGAAGGAATCCAGGACAGAAGCCATTCCAAAGTCCTGCTACACCGACTGAAGGTTGGGACAATCACATCCAAAGTATTCCAGACTCTTCTATAAAAGAACGAGGCTGAAATACTTTGGAGGGGGTATCTGTAGGCGTATAAAACTGCCTATAGGTCCCGTTATACAGCTCGACGACGCTAATTCGACCAAATCGACCATCGGGCGACGTATCCAAACAAGACCGTTAGCTCGCCAACACCGAAGCCAAGCCATACGCAACGGAGCAGGTTAACGAGGCGACGAAGCCAACAAATCGCACCCAAGCAGTGGAATGCATCCACTCGCACGCAGAATCGAACCAACGTTTCGGGGAATCACCGAGTCATCTAAACAAGAGCGAACTCGGTGATATAACGATCGAATCAAGATTGGTTTCGGACTCGAACTCAGAAGTGGGTTTACTGCCATATTTGGAATCGGATCAAAACGAATCGAATCCGAACAAGTCAACCACACAACCGAATCAAAGTCCAAATCAACAACGAATCGGAACCCGAACGACGGAACCCGAACAACAAACCGAACGACGGAAACCGGAAAACCCGCCTAAGGGGGCTCGGCCAGGGCCGAGCCACCCACAGGTGGCTAGGCCCAGAACTGTGCAAACGCACAGTTCTGAGTGCCTATAAATAGGCCAGGGCATGGTTCATTTGAGGAGGTTGGATTTTGGAGGGTCGAAGCTCTGCCGGATTGGAATCTGAGATCTAAAAAAGATTGGAGCTTTGGAAGATTGAAGACTTGGACTTTGAGATCCGGTGCTCGGCGATCATCCACGCCAAACAAGGCAAGAGTTCGAGAGGGACCGGATCTGAGATCTACACGATTTTCCTCCGGATCTAAGCTTGGTTCTTAGATCCCGAGAAGAGTCTCGAATTCGCTTGGTCGATTTCGACACTTGGGCTACTATTTCCTTGGCGAATTAGTACCCCACCCGGCTATTATTTCCTTCGCGGAATAATACCCGTCATATCGTGTAGATCCGACCGGATCGAGATCACGCGGTGGTCCACGGCAAATAACCCCGGCGCATGCAAAGAACCCACACAAAGCGAGTGACCGCATAACAGGAGCTCGCGATTCGTTCGACAAATAAGGAAATAAAGTTGTAATTTTTCATTTCTTTTTATTTGATTTTCGTTGTAACCGGATCTTATAAAAAGACCGGATCTTTGTAATCGATAAACAATTACCAAGTGTGTACAATGGAATCAGTAATGAAGAAAGCAACGAATTTTCCCGTGAACAAGGGTTAATCACCAAGTTTCACGTTATTCGACTAGCTAAATCAATGA
>BQKN01049080.1:0-11837 GCA_022839385.1 Asparagus kiusianus | reverse complement strand
TTTATGTCGATAGCTCATTAATATCTGCTTTTGATTGTGCAGTGCTTTTACCGAACGTGCCGCTTTCACAAGAGCATCATTTTGGGTATATTGGCGGACCTGATGCAAATGAAACTTTCAGTCTTCAAAACACAGTTCCGCTTTGCACTTTCGCTGACTCCGAGAGAACGGACATGATTAGATCTCCTCGATGTTCAACTCTTAGAGTTTTGATTACTGATTTGGACATGGAGACCCCTGCTGGTCATACCCAGTTTCCCAAACCGGCGTTCTTATTCGGAGATCGCATATCCATCGATGATCACTTCGTACACGTAGAAGATTCGAAGCTGTTGCGGAAAGTTGACAATCGCTACTTCTTCCTTCCAAACATGAAGAGGATGTATCCCCTTTCCCACTTTTTGAATGCAAGCCACCGTCGGGGTCTGACTTTTGACATAGTCAAAGAGAAGGAAAATGTGTCGTTCGGATCTGGTCGACGGGCTCGTACACAAATCGGAGGGCAGCTCAAGGGATTGAGACCTGGTTTGTTTGAGAAAAAGGAGCTGGTTCAGGAGATGCCACGCCCAGCGAACATCTTTATTCGCCAATTCCTTATGGCTCAGGGTGAATTTTCTACCCAAGCGTTCAGATCCCCTGGATGGGTTTGTTCCGGAGAAGGAGGTTGGTGGACCCGTATGATTGACTTTGTTCTTAAGGAGCTTAAGGAGTCACTCACTCAATCGGGTCTCATAATTCCCGTGTTAGCTACTCGACGGGGAGTCGTGCAGAGCTTCCATAATTTCTTCGCTATGTTGGAGAAATATAACCCGGACAGTTGCACATTTTTCACACCTGCAGGAGAGTTAGGTTTTGCTCTCCATGAGATGCAAGCAGTGTCGGGATTGCCACTTGGAAAAACACCCTATGAGGAGTTCATTCCCACTACCAAAGATCTTTCCCGACTGAGGTTGGCGCACCCAGAAATTTATGCTACTTTCTGGGAGTTGATGTGCCACTTCCACATCTGTGCTCAAGTCTGTGGGGTGCGTGGGGGAGGCATCATGCATACCACGTGGGCGGAATACCTCTTTCAGAATTTAAACCGGAAAGATGTAGCCGTGTCTCGTGTTGCAGCCATCTCTCCCAAAGAGGCCAAAGCTCGGATTAAGGCTTCTAACGCCATCTACAAAACAGAGCATGTAGAAGAGGATTTTGAGGCTGGTGTTGAGTTTGAAAATTTCCACCACCAGGCTGCAATTCCTATTTCTGATATGGCTCTACTTGCAGGCTTCTTTATGGTTTGGTTGAAACGGTGTGTAGTGCCGTCAAGACCAATAGAAGCGATCTTGGCTGAGGTTGTATATCCAGCCGTTTTGCTAGCACATGGGAGACCCGTGAGCCTCCTCACTGCCATGGTCGGCTGCATTCAAAACGGCCTAAGGATGTTGACCTTCGATCTGCTCGGTACCTCGACGGTTAAGGTCGCCAGGAAGAAAGCCGGGAAGAACCCCCAGCCACGCATATCAGTGCCGTATACGTACTTGGTGGCCTGGTTCGTGCTGCATTGCCCCTCCTTGATGACGGGAGTATCGGAGAGTGCTGATGCTTATATCCCCTTCATACAGAGATTAGAGTCGGCCACATGGACTCATTCTTACATAATCAGGGCTCGACAACTCTTATCTCGGAAAGATAATTACCGGATGCTTTGTTGTGCTCCTAATTTTGACGGAGCTGACGTGAAGGATGCCCGCTTCCTGGACTTGCTTTTTGAGGGCTCGTCTTCTTTGGAAGAAGGCACATTCAACTGGCTTCTTATGATCAGGTTGGGTTACCTGGTCTTCCGCTTGCGGGAGAAGTGCTTTATTGAACCTTACGTGCCTTCTCGGTTCGCTAGGCAATTTGGATATGACCAGCTTTATGTTGGCAATCCCAACCCGGCCTTGGCTCAAGTTGGGAATTTATATGAAGGAGCTCGTGCATGGTACTTCTTTTCTGCCGGGGGAACCCATGCGCAATTCACTTTACCCAATTCGCCGCCTGGCTGCTCCACTGTTGCTGATTTCTGCAGCTGGTATGAAGAAGTTTCCCAGGTCACGGGGTATGATGTTTACACCTCCTGCATAAGTGAGATTCGGGAATTGTATCGTTCGAGGAGTCGTTCTTCCAGCACTCGTTTGCCCGGGGTAGAAGAATATCTATCCTGCGAACAAGAAGCATCTGGGGCTGTCGAAGCTCCTAGAAATTTATCTGCCATCGAGCCTCCTAAGGAAGAAACTCCTATGGAAATCGAAGAGGAAACACCGATTGCTGACTCTCCCGAAGAAAAACCAATTCCAAAAGTGCCTGCTTCTGAACCTCGTCTTCTGAGATCGGGTAAGAAGGCTCTTTCTGCTGCTGAGCAGGCCGAGTATGACAGGAGAATGCGTAAACGGCTGCCTGTCGTAGCCAAAAATTCAAAGAAGACCAAGCTGATGGGAGACGCGATACGATCAGCGCATGCTGCATCTCCTAAAAATAGAGAGGGTATTACGCTTCCCACCGCTCCCCCAAGTCTTGAAGCAACAATCGGTGAGCAGGAAGAGGATATCTTAGGCTCCACGTCAGAAATGGTCAAGACATTCTTATCTGAAGCCCCGCACACCTCTACTCGCACTGATTATGCGGACTGCTTCGTTTATCCGACCGCCCCACTCCCAAGCTCTGAGACACTGAGGGAGCTCATCGAACAATTGGAACGCTGGATGCAAAGGACCATTGACGTCGTCAGTCTCGGGGACGTAAGTTACAAGGTTTTTGAACCTCATTTGCTGAAATGCTTGGCTAAAATCAAGCATCAGGGTGATAAAATATGGACCGAGAACTGTCGTGAGAGCCTCATCATCTTAGAATATGAGCTGGAGTTTCTCTCCATGCTGCAACGTGACGACATAGGCCCAGAAGTGGATCGGGCTTTTTCTGAGGCCAAGGCTTTGAAGGCGCAACAGCAAGAGGTTCTTCAGAAGAGTTTATCCGAAACAGAACCTCGTCTCGCTCATCTGCGTGATGAACATGCCCAAGTACAGAGAGACATGGGCAACCTTGCTGTGAGTCTCCGGGATACTGCAGCAGAGCTTGCTCGAGCTGGTGTTGAAGTCCCTCAGATAAACGCTCAGCTAGCTGATGGGGTGGAGATTTTAAGAGGATTTGCTGGTTATTGTGATGGACTCTTCAAATGCTATTGCGACGAGATTGTCGCTGCCGATAAACTTCGGCGAGAACTTGCAGAAGCAACGCCTAGTGAAGAGGAACTCAAGAGCAAGATAACTGAAGATATCAGAAAGGCTCGCCAGGAAAATATATCAGCGCTGAAATCTAAACTCAAGTCTTTCAGATTGATGAGCCCCGATGTTTAGGGTTTGCGCTATTTTTGGTGGAGGGATAAATTTGTATCATTTTCCTTTCAATTGTTTTCACTTTTGTATTCAGATTAACAATATTGAATGGAAATGACATCATTTTGGTTTTCATTATCTCTTTTGTTGAAGCATGATTCAAGACAATGAAAAACGTAGTGTCAACTCAATATGAAAACGAAATTCTCTTTACTATTACTTGGAGTAATTCCAGAAAATTTCAATCGTCAGAGGTGTAGTGTTAACTTGACGAGATACAAAATAAAGTTACACTATAAATAGGCAACCCCCAGCCTGATCTAGCTGGGGATTAGGGGGCTACATGATTCACGGGAAATATCTCTTTAGGAATTTCCCATTGATTGGCATCATGAGCCTGTCTCCTTGTTGATTGATAAGACGATATGCTCCGTTCGAATAAACTGAGTCTATTACGAAGGGCCCTTCCCATTTAGGATTGAACTTCCCTTTGGTTTTGTGTGTCATCACCATGGGTCGTCTGTTAGCCAAGACCAAATCGCCTTTCTTGAAAGTTCGTTCCTTAACCTTTTTATTATAGGCTTTGGAAATCCGAGCTTGATATAGTTCGATCTGCTGCTTAGCTTGAAGTCGCTTGTCGTCTAGGGTTTCAAGTTCTTGCAGGCGCCGTTGATGTTTTTCTTCTTCTGTTAGCCCCGTCGTGATAGCGACTCTCAGAGAAGGAATCTGAATCTCTAGTGGTAATACGGCTTCACAGCCATATACCAGCGAGAATGGTGTAGCTCTTGTAGGGGTCCTTACCGTTGTGCGGTAAGCCCACAAACATTCGCCGAGTCTTTCATCCCAATTGCGTCGACTCTTGGAGACAAATTTCTTGAGAAGTTTCACAATGGTTTTGTTGAAGGCTTCTGCAAGACCATTCGCCGGCGGATAATATGCCGTAGATGCAACGCTCTGGATTCTGAACTTGTCACAAAACCTCTGGAACCCGAAACTGACGAATTGTGTCCCGTTGTCATGAACTATCCGCCTCGGGACTCCAAAACGGTAGACAACATGGTGTTTGATGAATTTGATTACGTTGGAAGTTTTGACTTCTTTCAACGGGATTGCCTCTGCCCACTTGGAGAAATAATCGGTCACAGCCAGGATGAACCGATGTCCTTTAGAAGTCGGAGGAGAAATTGGACCTACGATATCCATGCCCCATTCTTCAAATGGCCATGATGCAAATGTGGGATGTAAGTTCCCAGGTGCTTGGTGGATGAAATCCCCATGAATTTGGCACGCGTGACAACGTTTAGCGTAGTCAACCGCGTCTGAGAACATCTTTGGCCAGTAATAGCCAATTCGTCGGAGGCGATCCCCTAATTTAGCTCCGGGCTGATGAGCTCCGCACATCCCTTCATGAGCTTCCTTGAGGGCCTCTTTTGCTTCCTTTTGAGAAAGACATCGGAGCAAAATACCGTCATGGGATTTACGATACAGAGTCTGAGTGATTGTATTGTAATAGAATCGGAGGGCCTTTCGTTTGATGCCGGCCGCTTCCTTAGGATCGTCAGGCAAGATTCCGTATAAGACATAGTCAATATATGGAAATCGCCAATCTCTAGACTCGAATTCTATAGAGGTCGTACAGACTTCCTCCGTCATTGTCCTGTCTGAGCTTTCCTCCTTAGGAATCTTGGAGGAGTATAGTTCACGTCCTGAGACTGGGATTGTCGTTTCGGTTCCTGGTGGTAATGCCAACGAGGTCGCTAATGAAGCCAAAGCATCTGCGTAAGCGTTCTGGGCTCGTGGAATGTATTCGATAAAGAATCCCTCGAACTGCTTAGCTTGCTTCAGCACTGCGAAGTAGTATGGGATTAAGTCCTCATGACGTACTTCGTATTCCCCTCGGACTTGATTTACAATGAGCTGAGAATCGCCATAAGCCTCAAGGCGCCGAATATTGAGTTCTTCGGCAAGTCGCATCCCTAGTAGCAACGCGTTATACTCAGCTACATTGTTGGTACACGGTTCGATTAAGGAAAATCCTCTTGGGATTACGTGACCGTTAGGCGATACGAGCACCACTCCTACTCCCGCAGTAATCGCTCCGTGAGGGTTTGCTCTAGACGCGCCGTCAAAGAATAGTTTCCATACTTGTGTAGATTCTTGAGCAACACAAGCTTCGGCAATTTCGTCGGGCAACTCTTCATACAACTTAGATGTCCCTGGCACCGGGTGATCGGCCAAGAAATCTGCCAATGCTTGACCCTTGACTGCCTTTTGGGGCATAAATTGCATGTCGTATTGTGATAAAAGAATGGCCCATTTTGCAAGCCGACAATTCAAAGACGATGGTTTCGTCATCAGGACTCTCAAAGGATTCACCTTCGAGATGACATGAATTGTCTGTCCAACTAGGTAATGTCGCATCTTTTGAACCGCGAATACCAAAGCGAGACATTCTTTCTCGACCGGGTTGTACCGATGTTCGGCTCCCATCATGGTCCTGCTTAAATAGTAGATGGCTTGCTCATGACCTTGATCATCGTTCTGGGCCAGCAGCGCTCCTAGCGAATGATCCATAGCCCTTACATATAACAGGAATGGTTTTCCTGATATAGGGGCCACGAGAACGGGTGGCTGGGTGAGATATTTCTTGATCTCTTCAAATGCTTTTTGACATTCCCCATCCCACACAAAGGACACTCCCTTCTTCATGAGCTTCGAGAAAGGTTGGCAACGCCCCGAAAGATTAGATATGAACCTCCGGATGTAGGCTAGTCTACCTTGCAAACCTCGGAGTTCTTTGAGGTTCTTCGGCGGTTGCATGTCTTGAATGGCACGTACTTTTTCCGGATCTAAAGAAATTCCCTTGGATGTGACAATAAATCCCAGGAATTTTCCACTTGATACTCCGAGAAACGATTTTGTTGGATTCATCTTCAGCTGATGTGTTCGCATGATTTCAAACATCGTTTTCAGGTCTGTAAGATGATCCCCTTTATGTTGGCTTTTCACTGCGATGTCGTCAACGTAGCATTCGATCTTCTTACGTAGATGTTCGTGGAAGATAGTGTTCATTGCACGTTGATAGGTTGCACCTGTATTTTTCAGGCCGAAGGGCATCACTGTGTAGCAATACACCCCCAGCGGTGTTCTGAATGCAGTATGCTTCTCGTCGTCCGGGTGCATCTTGATTTGATTGTACCCGGAGAATCCGTCCATGAAAGACATTCTTTCGTATCCGCAGGTATTATCGATCATGACATCCGTGATAGGAAGTGGAAACTCGTCTTTTGGACAGGCTGCGTTAAGGTCGCGGAAGTCGATGCATATACGGACTTTACCATTTTGCTTGGGAACTGGAACAATGTTAGCTACCCAGTCTGGGTGTTGTTCTTCCCTGACAAAACCCGAGTCTATAAGCTTTTTCACTTCAGACTCGATTGATTCCATAATTTCCGGACGAAACCTACGTTGTTGTTGTTTAACGGGTTTGGCATCCGGATCAATGTTGAGACGGTGCACGGCAACCTTCGGGTCAAGGCCAGGCATGTCTTCATAATTCCAAGCAAAGACATCTATATATTCTCGGATGAGAGATATAAGATCTTCTTTCTCGGATGATGATAAATCCTCAGCTATGAAAATGGGTTTAGGGTCCTGTGCGTCTCCTATATTAACCTGGGCCACTTTATCTTCAGTGGGTGGTTCGCGTTGTTCGAATCGCATATCCCACAAAATGTTAAGACGTTTGATCCAGGGGTCATTGATCGATTCCATTAACCCTTCATCGTCCCCTGCATTTTCATCCGGGTGATTGATTGAAACCATATTCACGGTCAGATTTCTAAAGATAGGTCCGACACTGACATCAGACTCATATGCAGATGTTCCGGATGAACGGTCCTGACGCAAATAATTACTTATTTCATTTTCTGAGACAGCGGGAGGTGTGACAAATCCTAAACCCCTTCTAGTCTTTTGATAGTAATCTGGGGGTTTCCCTTCGGGGGTTAGGGACATTCGGATTGGTGTTCGCCTTCCTTTCCCGAAATTTAGACCCTGCTTTTCGTCAAAGTCATACCCCATTTGTTTCATCAACCGGAGGGAATTAGGTTCGTGATAATGGAATTGAGGAACTCCATCATCTTCGTCTGAACTTCCTCGTTTGAGTTGTATCGGTTTGATTTTTCCGAAACAGATCGGCTTCCGCCCTTTCCTTTTGGATGGGACTTTGAAGAAGGCCTTCTGTGCATCCTCTATTTCTTCCTCTGAAACGAGGGATGACTCGATCGGCAATGTGAGTGATGCCGTGCACAGTACGTGCCATGGGTTGGTACCTGCACTAGAATTATTCTCTATTTGTTTATTGTTAAGAGAGACATCAGACAAGTACGCTAAAATGAAATCTTCATTAATGCACCACTCGCCCCCACTCGATACATCATTATTACTCTCACCCTGACCCATTACATCAAAGTTTAATTCCCAAGGACAGTCTTCGTCAGGATCTGGCTCGATGTCAGCTTCGTTACCGCTATCTACATCTCCTTTCTCCTGGGACTCCAGATAGAAGACGGAGTCGGTGTGGAAGTTTTCTACTCCTCGGAAGGGGTATTTTTCTGCGATTAGGGTTCGAACTTCGCCCTCGTCATTGGCGTACTTCATAACCTGGTGCAGAGTGGATGGGACAATGCGGTTGGCATGTATCCATGGTCGTCCTAGCAAAAGATTGTAAGACGTGTCCGCATCTATGATGTAGCATGCTACCTCCGACTTGAGATCTCCGATCTGGCACCTGAGCTTAATCTTCCCCAGGGGTCGGGTACTGTTTGCATTGAACCCGAAGATAGTAGTCTGGGTAGTGTGCAGTCGGTGCATAGGAATCCCTAATACCTGCATGACCCTATAGGGCATGATGCTGAGCGCTGAGCCCGGGTCAACCTGAACACGACTAATTTCCGAAGATCCAATATACCCTGTGTAGTACAGTGGTCGGTCATGTTCGTGTTTAACCTGCATGTCTTCTTGTGTGAACGATATGCATGGTAGACTTCTCGCCGCTTGCAGGCATTGCAGACAAGTTTGATCATCAGAAGCCTCGGGAATCGGAGTGACTTGCGTAATAAAGCTCTCCGTATTCTTTAAAGCTTCGATCAGAGCTTCCTTGGTAGTTTTAGATAACTTCAAGAGCTCATATAAAGTGATCCTAGCCGGTATGTTAGCCAGTTGTGCCATGACGTTGAATTGAAAGGGAGCACTTGACTCCCCGAGTTCCTGGTGAAGATTTTTGTTGAACCGGAGCTCTTTTTGTTTGCCTTTGTCGACCGGCTTCTTTGGCACAGAACCCCCAGCGTCTTGGGGCTGTTCTTCCACCTCTTGAGCATTCTGGCCATAATCCCTCAGGTAGGCTTTTCCTGACCGAGTGCCAGGGTTGTCTCCTGGATATGCTGCCAGGACAATCCTCTCCTCTTCTGAATCAGTAAGAGGTTTAAGGTGATCATCGTTTTCGGCAACGGAGGGGCTAATCATGTTGGAAGATTTAGCCTTGCCTCCCTTCTTTCTGGACGAGATGCTCGTCCACTGTTGATCTTCAAGCAAATCAGGGTGGACCCACATGATTTCCCCTTTTGGGGTGGTGAGGGGTACTAACCCCCTGTTCTTCTGACTATGCAAGTCAGCATTCTTTAAGTGCATTTCTCCCTTGCGGATGGGTACAACACCGTTCGCGGTTACCACCGGGGGAAAGTCACCAAATTGGACCGCTATCATATTAGTGGATACGGTCTTCTGCTCTGGTTTCAAGGTGAGCACATTAGCGTTTACCAAATTCTGCAAGATGTCTTTGAAGACATAGCATTTCTTGGTAGGATGCCCAAGGAATCTGTGATAACGGCAATAGTTGGGATCATCAACTTTCCCCGCTTCATCTGGTTTTCTGATTTCAGGCAACTGGAGTTTATTGTTCTTTCGAAGCAATTGGAATAAGGTATCCACATGCTCCTCTTTGAACGAATATTGTTTGGGCGCTCTTTGTTGATTTGGCGCTTTGCCTTGCTTGGTAGGTGGTGGCACTCGCGTGTAGTCGGCTGCTAGAGTCTCTTTTCCCTTAGACCGCTGGGTATTTTGCTGATTGCGTTGTTGCTGCGGCTTGGGTTGTGGCTCTTCTTCAGCTTTGACTCGCGCCACTATCTCTTCTGCTTGTTCTCCTTGCGAAACTAATTGTCTCCATGAGCGACACTCTGCTACTCCCATCTGAGCGAGGAGTTGGGTCTGCAGGTTGTGCCTGCACGTTTCAACCAGAGTTGATTGAGTCATACCTGAGGGGCATCGCAATGCCATGCTGCGGAACCTCTCTACGTAAGCCTTGATTGACTCTCCTTTCCTTTGCTTAGTGGCAAGAAGAGTTGGGACGGAGACTTCTGTATCGTCCTCAAAGAATCTGGCCAAGAATAGCCTTTCCAGATCTATCCATTTTTGGATAGATCCAGCAGGCAACTTCATGAACCATTCGAAAGCGACACCCTTAAGGGTACCGATGAATAACCTGGTCAGGATAGCATCATTCGCTACTACGTCTCCAGTTTGGGATTTGAAGTAGTAGATGTGTTGATTCGGCGATCCTGTACCATCGAAAGGTTGTAAGGTAGGGGCCTTAAATTTTGGTGGGTAGGGAGCTGTATCCCACTCAGCAGGGTAAGGCCGTACTACTCCCTCTTCGCGAAGCTCGCTCCTGTTGGCGATTGCATTGAGGCGAGCCTCCAGTTCGTCCACCTTGGTGGATTGAGGATGCAGTTCCTTTTCTATCTCCCTCTCACCTTCGGAAGAAGATCCCAGATTGTGAGTTTCACGATCTGAATGTTCGTGCACTCTTTGTTTTCCCTTCGAAGTCGTTCTCCGGGAAGATTCAGGTTTGTGGCCTTTTTCAGCAAGAAGCTGGGCCAACATCTCCTTTAATTGGAGAAGCGTCTCCTGTTGCGTCTGGAGTATGACACTATGTTCGTCCACTCTTTTGGTTATGTCTTCGTGGTTCCCTGTTGTGTAAGCGGAAACCTCGCGTGCTCCAACAGAGCTTGAAGATTGAGATTCGGCTATTGCCGAATGTTCCTCACTTGTTGTAATGCCCTTGGCTAATTTTTGATAGTCAACCGGGCGAATAGTTCCCGTCCGAGTCCGAGTATTCTGATATACTCCTTCGAACTGGTCACAAATTTCTCGGACAGTTGGTGGATGACTCTCTTGTGACTCGTCAGAATCAGTATGCGAGGCCCTCCCTCGGCCGACCATGTTGATAGTGACCTGAGGGTATTCCGCTTCAGTTGTCTTCTTTCTGTTGCGGTGTTGTCGTTTGGCTGGCCTAACAACGTTTGTCAACCTATCAAATACTGACTGTCGAGGTGCGGATGCACAACAAGGGCATTCTGACAGGACTGCCGAGATGAGCCTCTCACATTGACACGAGTGAGCTGCTTGTGTTGTTGATTTTCCTCTCGACAATAATTCCCGTAAGTCAGGAATTTGGGAGGAAACTTTCCCCGGGCTAGGAGATGGAGATGGAACCCCCTGCCCCTGGGTGGGTGAGGTTGGTTCTTGTCGAACGTGAATTTTAAAGCCACGCTGACCTTTTTGAACCTGACGGACCCCTTGAAGATCGCGTTCTTGAGACATAACGCGAGGGTCGCGTTGAGATTTGTAAACACTAAGCCGAGGCCTGCGTTTAAATGAAGAACTTGACCTCTGAGGGTCGAGTTTTGGTTGAACGCGCTCCTGAGGGTCGCGTTTGGTTGGTGAAACGGACTCCTGAGAGCTACGCTTCGTTTGAACGCGCACCTGGGGGTCGCGTTTAATTTGTGAAACAGACTCCTGAGAGCCATGTTCAATTGGAACGCGCCCCTGAGGGGTGCGTTTAGTTTGTAAAACAGACTCCTGAGAGCCATGTTCAATTGAAACGCGTCCCTGAGGGGCGCGTTTAGTTTTGACAGCTCCCTTCTGAGGGCTGCGTTTTGTTTGAACAACGCGCCATTCAGGGTCGCGTTTGAGCTGTATCAGCCTAGGTTCGTAGTTGGGCTCATTGCCACGCAGTGAGCGTTCTTCTTTGGGAACGCTAGGCTCGGTTGGATTTTCAGTAACGCGCTGTTCGCGTTGGGTTAGCAATCGGCTTTCTCGTAAGTGTGCTCGTCGTATGGATCTTCTTCGTCGGCGAGCAGCGTTCTTTTTGGCTTGTCTCAAAGCCTTAGCAGCAACATCATCGACGTTTACAGGACTCATCTCTTCCAAAGGCCGTTTGTGGCCTGAAGCACGTTGGGTTGACGCGGAGGTGGGATTTTCCGCCTGCAGAGCCAACTTGAGTTCCTGGCCAAAGGAGAGGGCTTTCTTCGGCACTTCGACAACAGAATTGACCTTCTTGAAGGTCTTGTATACATCGTGCTTAGCCTTGGGGCTAAGCGATCCAGAGGATAATGCTTCCTCATACTTTGCTTGATCAAA
>BQKN01049079.1:0-10287 GCA_022839385.1 Asparagus kiusianus | reverse complement strand
GTGTATGTGTGTATATGAATGAGCTTAAAGTACTAACACACATAATATAAAATCTAAACTAGATTACCCAAGCTAGATCTTGATCTTTAATAAGCTCTTCTTGGTAATCTCGCGGATGAAGCTTGAACTTGATTTTTAACTTAAATTGTATAAGCTTCACCGACATTCCGCCAACCTCCATTGGATATCATCGTTGAAGCTCTATTCCATCCATCCTCCGACTACGTTGTTTGTCTATAATAAATAAGAAAACACAAATACTAGACAAACAACATTAGTGGTAAATTGTTTGTTAAACATCATCAAAACAAGAAGGCCAACATAATCTTGGAATCCTCGCTAGCAAATTAGCTTCCACAGGCACTATTATCTATGGATTCAACACCAGTAGGTCCAAACCATTGGGTAAAATCCAAGTGAAGTGCCAACTTGGAGATTTGAGGTTTGAAGTCACCTGCTATGTGATCAATGCAAAGACCTCCTATAATTTATTATTGGGTCGACCTTGGATCCATAGTAACGTTATAGTTCCCTCCACCCTCAATAAGTGTCTAAAATATGTGAACACATAGCGGATAAGCAACCGTTTAAGGTATTGAAAAACTACTTTACCGACTCCCTTCTTTATGGTGCTAAATCTGATACTGAACTATCGGTCCAAGGTACAAAAAGCAGAGAAGGAGCTGATACCGAGGCCAAGCTTGATTATGATGGAGGTTTTATACTAAACGACATTGTACCCTTTGTAATCAATCTTGATGGTGGTGGATCGTCAGATGGGAGTTGTAATTGGCAACTTACCGAAGAAGCAATGAATGATGATTTAGAGTACTCGCCTTGTCTTGATGAAGTGATGAAGGGGTTATACAATAACTCTGACATACATATGTCACTTCGATCATCTTGCATGCCAAAGAAGTGTGTCCAAGACTCATTTGGAACAACTCTCGTCCTTCCTGCTAAAGTAGGGGGTGAAAAGGAGGTAATCTTCAGTAAAGGGGAAATATCTCTACCATTAGATCCCTTCTCAAAGAAAAATAGTGATGATGAGAAACCCGACCTTTATCTATTTAGATACAACCCACAAGCATGCAACTTTATTAAAAAGTGGGGATACAACTTCGCGCTCGAAGAAGGTCTTTACTTTGGTCGAGGTCCTCGAGTTCCACCTCACCCGACCTATGTACCAAAAGGAAAGCCAGACAATTACTATGGTTATAAAAGGGGTCTAGGCTATATCTCTTCATCGGATGATGAATGTTTTTGGCAAGTCATTGACCAATTAGCCACTCAGGTAAGGACGGATACTCATCCGACTCTTTAGGTTGGGACTCCAATGTCAGCATTAGAGAAATGTTCAAAGGCCTAATGTCGAATATGACCATAGTCGATCCCGCTATAATGGAAGAAGACAATTGTAAAACCTCGAAAATTTCTATAGTATATATATATATGTGTGAATTATTAATAGTAAATAATTCCCTTGTGATGAATAATCATATATAAACACACATATATGTCATATGAATGTAATTATCTATGTTTGAAAACCCATCAAGTACTTATTTGTCAGAGGAATCGAGTTTTAAATCCCAGACTAAGGATTTTAAATCTCAGCAAGAATATTTGTGCTGAGCGGTCGACCGGTGCGATCGACCGTGGCGGTCGACCGGACCGGTCGACCGATCAGCGGTCATTTTTGTTTCCAGGTTCGGGTTTTAGTTTTGGGCTATTGGGTTTCGGGTCGGGTTGGGGAATTGGTATTTATACCAACTCAACCCAGGAGAGTTTCTCTTCTCCTCAGACGTAAACCCTAGCCCCCCTTTTCTCTCCCCTCTCAAAACCCTAATTTGAACTGGTGATTTTGGGGAAATCTGAAGGAGCTGCAGTGGGAGTTGCAGATCAGGTGGAAGGAGATCCTCAACAGGAATCTTTGCAGCACCCAAGGCGAGTAATTTCTCGCCCAACCCCCACCCCTTTCGTTTTCATGTCAAGAACTAAAATTTTATTGGTTTTATGGAGCTAAATTTGTATTTTTGTATAGCTAATAGTTTACTATGGCATAGAATATGGATTTGGGATTTTATATGTTTTAAAAACTCACCCATGTTCTGTTAAAGAAGATCTAGATCTGAGTTTTGCCTAAACAAGAGTTAAAACATCTTTACAGTTATCAAAACGTTTTGGATTCGTTTCTCATGGATTTAAAATTTTGGAAATATAGATTTAAATCTTGGGATTTTGTTGTTCAGTATGATTTCCATTTCATTAAAAACTCATGTTATCGTAAAATATAAATTTTTGTTCCAGGTTTAGCAGCTGACAGAAAACCCAGGTTGGGTTCTGTCCGCTTAGCGGTCGACCGATGCGGTCGACCGTTGGGCTCGTTTCAGGTCTACGGTCGACCGCAGCGTCTCATCGGTCGACCGCGGCGCTCGGTCGGTCGACCGCGGCGCTCGGTTGGTCGACCGCGACGTTCGGTCGGTCGATCGTGAGGTCGCAGCGGTCGACCGACGGAAGCGTATCAGCGAGCGGTCGACCGGTGCGGTCGACCGCCGAATCTTCTGTTGCAATTTTCCTGTTTTTTGTATTTGGGTATTTTTACTCTTGATTGAGGGTTTGCCTGGATCATCTGACTTTGGTTATTAGTCCCACTATGTGTCCATGCATGATAGATGACCTGAGGGTATAAATTTAGGACATATACACTGATTTGGTTATGAATTTGATAAGTAGATTTTACTACATGTATTGTAGCGATCTTTTACTACTTCTACAGTCGTCGTGTTGGACTATAATCCATAGAAGTCCTCGTGTTGGACTATAATCCCTCCCAGTCCTCGTGTTGGACAATTGCCGCTTATTCCATGAGATTAAAAACTGAAATATATGTTTCATGTTTCGGATATAGTTCTTAACCCTGCATGTGACTATTATACAGCAGATCACGACATGATAATTATGTAGATTTTGGTTTTGACACTTATGTTGATTTAGACATGATACTCATGCAAGAAATAATATGATATTCATGTTGGCTATGTCACAGCACTGTAATTATGCCCTGGTGTTTGTTGTTTTTCTTCTATTATTGTTACTGTATTAGAACCTTGGGTTTAGTATTTAGGAGTTTATAAATTTGAGATATAAGGTATATACATGAGGGTTTCCTTGTTTGGATTATTTCGCTCGACGTACCTATTCTCGTGTTGTAAACTTCTAAATACTAAAACCCTCTTTAGTGAGATCAATGATTTTAGATCTATTATATATTATCTGTATTTTCCTATACAACAAGCCCTTTTCCCTTGGGGTTGGTTGTGATGTTACTCGCTAGCGCTTTGACGCTCGTTGTCCCTCCCCCTTTCAGGTCACGAGCCAGGAGCAAGGAGTGTCGCAGGTTGAGAGCGGACCACTTTAGTGTTCAGCTCACTTTCTAGTTATGTATTATTTTCTTGAGCTCCACTGTAGTGTGGTTAGACATTTGAGGGTATTATTCTAGAATTTGTAAAGGCTAAGCGCCTTATTTATTTTTGTCAGATATTTGTATTTGAGACTTATTGACTACTCCAGTTTCTATATTCAGTCATTGACTACGTACTTCCATTTGCTGGATGATGAAATGTTTATTCGATCACTATCATTTCATCAGCCCTTCGTGTATTATCTTTTAATTGCTTTTGTACCTACACCTGTTATTGATTCTACTAGATAGATTTTAACTGTGATGGTGAAATATGTTATTGCACGGTGTGGTACATGGCAGGTTTGACATTCTTGGTTTCACCTTGGACTGCAGCCTTGTGTGAACCCAGGGGCGTCACAGTTGGTATCAGAGCTCTAGTTCCAGTATCCTTAGGATCATCCTGTGTCGAGTCATGGAGCTAGGATAGAGTTTCTTAGGATTCATGTATAGAGTCCGAAAGGATTTCCTAGTATGAGTGAGGACGATATATGCGTATATCTCAAAATTTGAGAATTTTTTTATGACAACTATTTTATATAGATTCAAAGTATTTGTGTGAATACTATATGTTATGAAAATTTTAATACGATACGCTATTTATAAAGGTCTATTTTGACTCATGAATTTTATTTTTCTTACCATCAGGAGAGAGATGGCAGGACGAGGTAGACCCTGTACCAGGAGAGCTAGCCAGGCAGAGTCACAGCAGACTCCACCTGAGCAGCAGCCAGCTCAGTCTGAGCCCCAGCAGACTCCACCCGAGCCGCAGCAGGCTCCTCAGTATCTGGTGGACCTTATGGCCCCTCTTATCGCTTAGATGATAGCTATTGAGGAGTTGGTGACGACTCATATAGCACCACCGACACCGCCACCGCCACCACCAGTAGCTCAGCAGCAGGGGATACCGGCTGTTCCTGTTAGAGAGAGACCCCCAGAGGCCACACCTGTAGCCATTCCTTTAGCAGTACCAGACAGAACCACGGAGCAGGAGACTTGGCTTCGTATGGTGGAGAGGTACCAGAAGATGAGGGCACCGGAGTTCCAGGGGTCACCAGACCCTCTTGCAGCCCATAAGTGGAAGGAGAATGTGAGCAACATTCTCGATATACTCGGTGTAGATTCAGTCCAGAAGCAGAGACTGGCATCCTACAGCTTGAAGGGAGATGCCGGGAGGTGGTACCGACTCCAGTTCACTCCAGAGCAGAGGCTGACCCTCACATGGGAGGACTTTATGTGTTTCTTCGATGGGTAGTATATTTCTTCTGCAGCACGGACTGGGACGGAGCTTGAGTTGTCCCGATTGACTCAGGGGGACATGTCAGTGGCTGATTTTGAGAGCCGGTTCATGGAGCTATTGCATTTCATGGGCATGTGGCAGACAGGAGAGCGTCGGGCTCAGATGTTTTTGGCTGGGCTTCGTCCTAATCTCTGACGGTACCTCGTGTCGAGGAGATTTTATTCAGTCAGGGAGGTAGCTGAGGCTGCCACTTCTCAGGAGATCGAGACCTCTATGTTCCAGAAGGACAAGGAAGGGAAGGCCAAGACAGGACAAAGCAGTGACAAGGGCAAGAACAAGAGAGGCTTTTCTGGACATCAGCAGCAGCATCAGGGCCCTTATAAAAGGGGACCCCAGCAGGAACAGAGAGCGCATCAGCAGCACAAGTTCCAGGGATCTTGTTTTAACTGTCACAAGGTCGGACATAAGGCATCTGAGTGCCGTAGCGCACCAGCAGGAGCCCAGCAGGGCAAAGGTCCGAACCAGCAGCAGCGCCAGCAGGGCAGAGGTCAGGGCCAGCAGAACAGGCTCGAGGCACCGCCAGCAGCTCAGAGGACTGAGGGACAGATTCGGGCAGTTCAGGATGTTCCTCATGGACAGATTATCCCATATTCTCTAGCACCATCAGCAGAGCAGTCTTCAGCCACGGGCAAGATATATGCAGTGGTTCCTCGTGATCATGGAGCTAGCGGAGCTGTAGTGGAGGGTACGTTCTTTGTGAACTCTCTTCCCGCCCGTATTCTTTTCGATTTAGGAGCTTCGCATTCATTCATCTCGCATGCATTTATGACTAGACTCCAGCTCGTAGCTCACCCCCTAGACACCCTTCTATCTGTTTCCACCCCTTTAGGTGAGGTATCGCTTCTGGAGAGCGTTTGTAGGAGGTATACCGTCAGTCTAGACGAGTCGGAGTTCATAGTGGATTTGATAGTGTTGCATATGTTCGAGTTCGATGTCATCCTTGGTATGGATTGGTTGTCTTCCTACCATATTAGTATTGACTGCTTTGCGAAGACAGTCAAGTTGCGAGCGTCCGATGGGTCCGAGATGATTGTAGCTACCTCTCAGGGCAACCGATTTACGGAGTCATTTTTAGCATACATCGAGGAGGTGATGCGACGGGATCAGGAAGCCGAGTTATTAGAGACTAGAGTTGTCTCATATTATCAGGATGTCTTTCAGGACATACCTGGGTTACCTCCTGTGAGAGAGGTCGAGTTCTGTATTGAGTTGCAGCCAGGCACAGCCCCGATATCCCGTGCACCCTATCGTATGGCACCAGCTGAGATGAGAGAGCTGCAGACCGAGTTGGACGAGCTGTTATCTCAGGGTTTTATTCGTCGGAGTCATTCTCCGTGGGGCGCGTCGGTCCTCTTCGTGAAGAAGAAGGATGGTAGTATGAGGTTATGCATAGATTATAGAGAGTTGAACAAGGTCACTATCCGGAATAGGTACCCACTACCTAGGATTGATGACTTGTTTGACCAGTTGCAGGGAGCGTAGTATTTCTCAAAGATTGATCTTCGTTCTGGCTATCATCAGTTACGAGTTAGGGAGATGGATATTCCTAAGACCGCTTTTCTTACTCGATATGGGTCCTTCGAGTTCTTGGTCATGCCATTTGGGTTGACCAATGCACCCGCGGTATTCATGGATTTGATGAACCGGGTTTTTCGTCCCTTCTTAGACCAGTTTGTGATCGTCTTCATCGACGATATTCTCATTTACTCGAGATCGGAGGCAGATCATGAGGAGCATCTACAGATAGCGTTGAGGACCCTTCAGGAGCACCAGTTGTATGCTAAGTTCAGCAAGTGTGAGTTTTGGCTTTCAGAAGTCAGATTTCTTGGCCACGTCATCAGTAGAGAGGGTATAGCAGTGGACCCGGCTAAGGTAACGGCAGTTCTTGATTGGGAGCCACCGAAGACGGTGTCAGAGATCCACAGCTTTTTGGGTTTAGCCGGATATTACAGGAAGTTTATTCAAGACTTCTCGAAGATTGTGACGCCGATTACACGCCTTACGAAGAAGGGTGTACAGTTCATATGGAGCATGGAGTGCCAGGAGGCCTTTGATATTTTGAAGGCTAAGCTGACTACAGCGCCAGTTCTGACCATTCCGAGCAGTGACAGGACATTCGTTGTGTATACAGATGCGTCGTTGGCAAGCTTAGGAGGCGTATTAATGCAGACTCAGAGGGTAGTAGCCTATATCTCTTGGCAGTTGAGGGTGCATGAGCAGAACTACCCGACTCATGACTTGGAGCTAGCAGCAGTGGTGTTTGCACTGAAGTCATGGAGACACTACTTGTATGGAGTACAGTTTGAGCTGTTCACAGACCATCAGAGTCTGAAGTATCTCTTTTCTCAGAAGGAACTCAATCAGAGGCAGAGGAGGTGGATTGAGTTTATCAAGGACTACGAGTTTGCGATCCAGTATCACCCGGGGAAGGCGAACGTCGTAGCAGATGCTTTGAGTAGGAAGCGTCGACATCGGGTTGCAGCTTTGAGGTGTTCATTATACAGAGACCTTACCACTCTGAGCCAGTTTGATTTTAGACCCGAGATTAGAGGAACCAGTGCATTCTTGGGAGCTATGTCAGTGCAGCCATCTTGGAGTGACAGGGTTGTCAGAGCTCAGTTGGGAGACTCTTGGATTCAAATCCGAAAGAAGGAGATTTCCAAGGAGCCTAAGACTGATTGGACCATTGGAGAGGATGGAGGTCTACGGATGAAGGGTAGATTGGTTATGCCAGCCAGTGCGGAGCTGAAGAGAGAGTTATTTGATGAGGCGCACCGTACCCGGTACACAGTACATCCAGAGACTACTAAGATGTACAAGGACCTGAAGAGGCGATTCTGGTGGAGTGGTATGCGGAGAGAGATTGCAGATTATGTGGCTAGATGTTTTACCTGTCAGCAGGTAAAGGCAGAGCATCAGAGACCGGCGGAGACACTTCAGCCTTTACCCATTCCAGAGTGGAAGTGGGTAGATATCTCTATGGATTTTATTGTGGGGTTGCCGAAGTCGAAGAAGAGGAATGATTCTGTGTGGGTGATAGTAGACCGATTGATGAAGTCAGCTCATTTCATTCCGGTGAGGACCACTTATACAGCTGAGACTTATGCGAGGATCTTCATTCGGGAGATAGTTCGACTTCACGGAGTACCGGACACGATCGTGTCGGATCGAGGATCGGTGTTCACTTCACATTTTTGGAGGAGTTTCCAGGACTCATTTGGCAGCACACTATCTTATAGCAGTGTATTCCACCCCCAGACGGATGGCCAGATGGAGAGGGTGAATCAGGTGTTGGAGGACATGTTGCGGGCATGTGTCATTGACTTCTAAGGCAGTTGGGAGGATCATATTCCACTGGTAGAGTTTGCTTATAACAATAGTTATCAAGCGACGTGTTTCCGGTAAAAGTTGCTGTTTTCATTACTTTGATATCTGTTACAACTTCGATCGTTACAACAGTATAAAGTGAAAACAAAGGGGGTTACAACTTAAACGAAAATAAACACGAGAGCCCGGTTTGGTACGGTCTCGCTTGCGTGGGTTGTTGGCCTGTGACGGGGACGTCGATATCCGTGGACCGCCGACTCTTCAAGATCCTTCCGGGAAAATCCGGCAGAGCTTCGTCTATCCGCGTGGGATATAGAAGCAGAACTTCGTCGATCCGCGTGAGATCTTAGAAGTTTAAAGCGTATATCTCGGCTAAACGAGATAGTAGCTCTTCTCAGTGTCGCCTGCGAAGGGCAACACCAAGGAACAGAAGGGGGGTGAATGAAGAAAAAAAGATGAAGACCTCTCGTTCTTCGATCCGGCAGGGCTTCGCCGCTCTCCTGCAGACTCTGACTCCTCGCTCCGGCAGGGCTTCGCCGCTCTCTTGCAGAACAATCCTTGGCTAAGATAATTCAGCCTTGAATTGAGTGCAAAATCAAGAGCCCTCCACAAAGGAGGCCAATGGGGCTATTTATAGCCAAAAGGAGAGGGGGGGGGCTGATGTGAGACACCCCTAGGGTGTCTTGGCTTTGCCAAGACGCCTCTCGGGTGTCCCGGGCCTGCCGAGGCCTATTTGGGTGTCCCAACGCAGTCCGAGGTCTTGCCGTTGTCCTGCCGTTGTCCCGCCGTTGACTCGCTGTTGACTTTTCGTCTGAACTCGGATTTGAGTGATTTCGGATGCGTTGGAATCGTGACGGCGAGCTCTGTAGGCCCCGATGGTTGGATTATCCGTGGGGTGATCGGGGCACAGCGGGCGTTGGTCCAATTGCGGTGATCGCGGGGTTTTCGGTCAACCCGTATCCTCGTGATTCTGACATTCTGTCGGCTCACGTAATCCGTCGGTTTGCTTCAGTCGCTCACCGGCGTCATTTGAGCTCTTGTGAACTGGGTAGCGTCGTTCGATCGTCGATCGTTAACACCGAGCTGTGAGTGGGGACCTATCGGTAATTTTCGATGCCTACAGATACCCCCTCCAAAGTGTTTCGGACTCGTTTCTTTTATAGAAGAGACCGGAATACTTTGGATATGATTGGTCCAGCCTTCAGTCGGCCTAAGGGACCTGTGGTTCGCTTCAACTCTCGGCTCTTTCGATCTTCGGTTTATCCGGTGCTTTGTCGAATAACCGAAGTTGTTCCGGCGCTGCGTTTATCGCCTGGCCGTCGTCGGAGTCTCGAGTCTACAGCTGATGAGTTGAGTTTGGCTCGTGTCATTGAGTTGACTTTTGAACTTGCTATCCCCATCACATCGTGTTGACTTGAGGGTTTCGGTTGACTTTTTGACGCAACGCGCTGTCCGGCGTTGACCTAAGGCTACGCGTTGACCGGCGTCCACCTTAGGGTTTTGGAACCGCTTGGGTTGACCTTCGTCGTCACGTGTTGACTTTCGTCACCACGTGTTGACTTTTGTCGCAACGCGCTGTCCGGCGTTGACCTAGGGCTACGCGTTGACCGGCGTCCGCCTTAGGGTTTCGGAACCGCTTGGGTTGACCTTCGTCGTCACGTGTTGACTTTCGTCGCCACGTGTTGACTTTTGTCGCAACGCGCTGTCCGGCGTTGACCTAAGGTTACGCGTTGACCGGCGTCCACCTTAGGGTTTTGGAACCGCGTGGGTTGACCTTCGTCGTCACGTGTTGACTTTCGTCACCACGTGTTGACTTTTGTCACAACGCGCTGTCCGGCGTTGACCTAGGGCTACGCGTTGACCGGCGTCCGCCTTAGGGTTTCGGAACCGCGTGGGTTGACCTTCGTCGTCACGTGTTGACTTTCGTCACCACGTGTTGACTTTTGTCGCAACGCGCTGTCCGGCGTTGACCTAGGGCTACGCGTTGACCGGCGTCCGCCTTAGGGTTTCGAAACCGCGTGGGTTGCAACGCGTTGTCCGGCGTTGACCTAAGGTTACGCGTTGACCGGCGTCTACCTTAGGGTTTTGAACCGCGTGGGTTGACTTTTGGAATTCATCCACACATTTACAATTGGTGTGGAATTGGCATGTGTGGGATTCGGAAAAAGAATCGGGGGTCAAAATATTGCGCAGGGGG
>BQKN01049074.1:0-12713 GCA_022839385.1 Asparagus kiusianus | reverse complement strand
ACTCCACTAGAGAGATAGTGATTGTGATGGTGAAACATGTTACTGCATGGTGTGGTGCATGGCAGGTTTAACATCCATGGTTTCACCTCGGACTGCAGCCGTGTGTGAACCCAGGGGCGTCACACCTTATATGATGAGTATGCAGCTAGACATGGTGTAGCTGCACAACAGTCTACAGCTTCGGCACCTTCGAGCTCAAGCCGAGATAAAAGTATAAGTTTTGATAGATATGCAATGGTAGCTGAGCTAACTGGTGGATCTGAACTTGGATCATCATTAGAGGTTTCTGAAATAGATGCACATTTATCTGCTTCTTTAGTTAAATGTCAAAGAAATGCTTTAGATATTTTGCAATAGTAGAGAGTATATGGATCGGTTTCATATCCTATACTTTCTACCATGGTTCGTGACTTACTAACAACACATGTTTTGACGGTAGCTTCAGAATCCGCCTTCAGTACAACAGGACGTTTGATCGACGACCATAGGACATGCTTAGATCCATACACTATACAAGCGATGATGTGCTTACAAGATTGGTGGAGGTACGAGAAGCGAACGCAAGGCATCGATCGGATGACTAGAATTGAAGATAAATTTAAAAAGTTGGGACTAGCAAATATATATAAAGATTAAATAATATTCATCAAATTATAATTTTTATTTCTTAGCTTTAAATTTATAATAAATTATTTTAGAAACAGTTACAAATGATAATGATATAGGTGAGTAGGTACCAACCTAGTTGGGATGTACTCATCTATTATGATGCGACCAATTCTAAAATAATTTTATACTTATAAAGGATTTATTAATTATTAATAAAGAAGTTATTTGTATCATCTTTCATTTTTATAATTTTTTGTATTTGTAATTTATGTCATTTTAAGATATTAATAATATTATTGTTTTTTATTGTTATGAAACAATTAAAGGATGTGGATGTCCATTTAGTTTCCTAAAGAGATTGAAACATGTATTACCCCTTGATATTCTCTATGAGCAATTAATATAATTCATGTATGATCATCTTAGTTTGTATATAAATAGAGGTATTACTACCTCACTTTGCAAGGAGAAATTGAGGAAATAAAATTATTTCTACTTCTTGTCTACTTTCTCTACTCTACTTTATTAGTTTTATAACATGTTATCAGCATGAGACTCTACCATTGAAACAATCCATTTCAAGTCTATTAGATTCATCGTTGGGCACGTGTTCATATTTTGGGTAAACCTTTGAGGTAAATTTTTTCTTTCCAATTCAATTCATTTTCACTATGACTAACCTTACAAAACAAGAATTTATGCCTCTTGATATTTCTAGAAAGAACTACTTATCTTGGATGTTAGATGTTGAAATACATCTTGCTGCAATGGGTCTTGAAAATACTATTGTGAAAGAAAATGAGATATCAAATCAAGACCGTGTCAAAGCTATGATTTTCCTTCGTCGTTATTTGGATGAAGGATTAAAAATTGAATATCTAACTGTGAAAGATCCACTTACTCTTTGGAATAATTTGAAAGAGAGATTTGACCACCTGAAGTTGGTCATGCTCCCAAAAGCCCGGTATGACTGGCTTCACTTAAGGCTATAAGATTTTAAATCAATCATTGAGTATAATTCTGCAGTTACCTCTCAATTGCAATTATGTGGAGAAAATATCACTATTGACGATATGTTAGAAAAAATATTCTCCACCTTTCATGCCTCGAATATGCTCTTACAGCAGCAATATCGAGAGAGAGGATTTAAGAAATACTCTGAATTGATTTCATGCCTCCTTTTAGCTAAACAAAATAATAAATTATTATTGAAAAATTATAAATCCTGACCTACTGGTGCTAGCCCATTCCCTAAAGCGAATGCAACTCAATCTCAAAATTATGGCAGAAAATCATGGCAGATATGTGCCTTATAATCACAATGATCATAACCGTGGCAAAAGACAAAACAACTCCTAGAAGTGGGACAATAATGATAAGAAAAGTGAAGAAAAAAAACATTATGAGAAAATATGCTACCGGTGTGGAATAGAAGGTCATTGGTCCCGTACCCGTCATACGACAAAACATCTTGTTGACCTCTATCAGGCATCATTAAAAGGGAAATGTAAAAATGCCGAGACAAATTTTATTGATCAAAACAATGTTTATGATGATCTTGATAATATCACACACCTCGATGTAGCTGATTTCCTTGAGCTACCTGAAGTTACAAAATGATCCTATGACAAATACCCGACATTTTGGTTTTTATAACTTTTGCATCTTTTATTTTGTGATTTATGAACTTTATTGATAGTTACTTTTCTTTGTAATTTTCTTTGTCATTTCTTCTTGAAGAAGAAATGGATGCCAAATATTTAGGATCAAATAATGGTGATGATAATATTTGTCTCATTGATAGTGCTACTACACACACTATACTTAAAAACATAAAGTATTTTTCTCATTTGAAAATAGAAGAAACAAATGTTAACACAATAAGTGGTAGTGCTAAATTGATTGATGGCTCCGAAAGAGCCACTGTATTTCTCCCCGAAGAAACTAAAATTGTCCTAAATAATGCACTACTCTCGATAAAGCCTCGAAAAAATTTGCTAAGTTTTAAAGATATCTTCCAAAATAGATATCATATCGAGACAATGAACGAGACAAATGGTGAATACTTATTGATTACAAATACCATTTTTGAGAAGAAATGCATATTAGAAAAGTTGTCTTCTCTATCTTCTGGTTTACATTTTATACAAAAATAAGTACAGCTAAAATTTATCACCTTATAAATCAGAAGTCTACTAATCCTAATGATTTTATGATTTGGCATGATCGCCTTAGACATCCTGGTTCTATGACGATGAGGCAAATAATTGCAAATTTACATGGCCATTTATTAAAAAATAAAAAAATACTAAATTCTAATAAATTCTCATGTGTTGCTTGTTCCCAAGGGAAGTTAACTGTTAGACCATCACTGTTCGCGGGAAAAATCGTGTCTTTCTTCATTGATTCCTGTAGGCTGTCTAAAAATCACAATGGGTAGCTGATTAAAACAAGCCTCGATAACGGAAGTTACAATCAAACGACTTCCACGATCACCGCAAACGCGACCTCATTTCTGAGATGATTGATCTTGATGGCTGCGACAACAGCATGATTAATAGCGTTGCTGATGAGCAGTGTAATGATTTTAGAAATAAAAGGTTGGACTTAGTTGGTGAATTGCTTGGTAGAGAGCTGTGGGCGAATATTCGTCTAGAAGACACCATGGATGTTGATTCCCGTCTAAGCTCCTACAACGAAAGCTACAATCAAATAGTTTTCGGGCCGATAAACGAAGAAACTGCGAATGGAGGCCTTTTCACGTAGATCGAGAAGAGTTACAATTCGATGACACTTTCGACAACTGATGGAAACTCTATTCAGCAGTCCTCACAATCTACAGTGAAGGTTACAATTTGACGACTTTCACACTCCACCACAGCTAAAGCGAGGATTACAGAACAACGGTCTTTGCAACACCTTACAGAAGAAGTTACAAGTCAACAGACTTTTTCTAAAACGCGGAAGTCATCTCCGCGTCACAAATATGGAACAGCAGGCGACCCCCGCGTTTCCAAGTCACAAATTAACGTGAGCGACCCTCGCGTTCGTGGGAGTTCAACCCACACCGACCCCCGCGTCACCAAGTAGGAGACAAGCCAAAACGTGAGCGACCCTCGCGTTTATCAATGTTCAACTAACACCCAACCTCGCGTCTCAATCCTAAGACACGAAGTTGGGTTCTGAACGCCAAATTGGGCGTTTGACTTGTTCAAACACAAGTCGAACGGTTTCAGAACTGTTTCCCACGATCCGAGGGAATCACGCCCACGTAGGAGCGGATTTAGAGGGCAGTTACACCTCTTATCCTCCTATATAAACTCAACAAACTCAACTGAGTTAAGGGCGGACTGGTTGGATTCTGGAGATTAGATTTCTCAGAATCTAAACAGGAGTTAGCAGCGGAGGTGAATTCTGGAGGATCTCAACCACTCAGGTTCGGTGATTCAACAGCAGCAGCAACTAAATCTTTCAAGATAAGATTTTTGAATTAACCTCAGAAGATCAAATCTGAGAGGATTCTTCGACAACAGATAATAGCTTGATCATTAACCGAATTTTCGGTTCTAACAACTCTATCTACAGAGTTTAAACTCGTTCAAGAGTTCTTAAACTCATCCGAGAGTTATATATAAAACTTCCTACAGAAGTTCATTTTTCCCACGAGATAAGAGACGGTCGGATCGTCAACGGAGAGCAAATTCGACGCGAGCAATCGAAGGAGGCATTCCATCGCTACCAAGAAGAACCCAGTTTTAAACAAAGGAGAAAACCCAATTTGTTTTCTTCTCTTTTGTAATCAAGTTGTAATCGAGATTTAAAGGAATCAAAATCAAATTTCTTTTATTCTCTTCCTTACAATTTTTCCTACATACAAAAGATGGCGACTCTGCTGGGGACGAGCTTTTCCGATGAAGAAGTGGTAGCGCAGTTCGACGTCCACCTCATGGGAACGACTGTAGAAACTCTCGTCGTAGAGTTTGATCAAGCGAAATACGAGGAGGCCTTGTCCTCTGGATCGCTTAGCCCCAAGGCTAGGCATGGTGTCCGCAAGATCTCCAAGGAGATCGATTCTGCTGTTGAAGTGCCGAAGAAAGCCCTCTCCTTCGGTCAAGAACTCAAACTGGCTCTGTTGGCAGAAGATCTCACATCCGCGTCAGCAAGGCATGCTTCGGGCCATAAACGTCCCCTGGAGGAGACGAGTTCCATAAACGTCAACAACGTTGCTGCTAAGGCTTTGAAACAAGCCAAGAAGAACGCCGCTCGCCGACGGAGAAGATCCATACGACGAGCACACTTACGTGAGAGCCGAATGTTGGCTCAACGCGAAGATTGCGTTCCTGAAACTCCAACCAAACTTAGTGTTCACAAAACAGAACGCTCGCTTCGTGGCAATGAGCCCAATTACGAGCCTCGGCTAATTCAGCTGAAACGCGACCCTGGGTGGCGCGTTGTCTCCTCAAAACGCAGCCCTCAGAAGGAAGCTATCAAACGCGACCCTCAGGGAAGCGTTCAATCAAAACACGACCCTCGCGGGTCTGTTTCACCAATTAAACGCAACCCCCACGGGCGCGTTCAAACAAAACATGACCGTTGCAGGTCTGTTTCACCAACTAAACGCGACCCCCAGGGGCGCGTTCAAACAAAACAGGACCCTCGCGGGTCTGTTTCATCATTTAAACATAGGCCTCGGCCTAACGTTTATAAATCCCAACGCGACCCTCGCGTTAATCTTCAAGAACGCCACTCTGGTGCTGTTCTTCGAGAACGCGATCTTCAAGAGGTCCGCCAGGTTCAGAAAGATCATCGTGGTTTCAAAATCCACGTTCGACAAGAACTAGTCTCACCTACCCAAGGGCAGGGGGTTCCATCTCCACTTCCAAGCCCGGGGAAAAGTTCCTCCCAAGTTCCTGATCTGCGGGAATTATTATCAAGAGGAAAACCAACAACGCAAGCAACTCACTCATGCCAATGTGAGAGGCTTATTTCGGCGGTTCTTTCGGAGTGCCATTGCTGCACATCCTCGCCTCGGCAATCTGTGTTTGAAAGGTTAACAAATGTCATTAGGCCTGCCAAACGACAACGCCGACACAAAAAGAAATCTGAGTACCCTCAGGTCACTATCAACATGATCGGCCGAGGGAAAGTTTCGCATTCCGATTCCGACGAGTCGCAAAGAAGTCACTCTCCAACTGTTAGGGAAATTTGTGACCAACTCGAAGGAGTATATCGGAATACTCGGACTCGAACAGGAGCTATTCGCCCGGTTAACTATCAAAAGTTAGTCAAAGGCATTACAATAAGTGATGAACACTCGGCAATAGCCGAGTCTCAATCTTCAAGCTCTGCCGGAGCACAAGGAGTTTCTGCCTACATGACAGAAAGCCCCGAGGATATAGCCAAAAAGGTGAATGAGCACCATGTCATGCTCCAGGCGCAACAGGAGACACTTCTCCAATTAAAGGATATGTTGGCCCAGCTCCTCGCCGAAAAAGGCCACAAACCTGAGTCTTCCCGGAAGACAACTTCAAAGGGAAAGCAGAAAGCGCACGAACATTCAGATCATGAGACTCACAATCTTGAATCATCTTCCGAAGGTGAGAAGGAGATGGAAAAAGAACTGCACCCTCAGTCCACCAAAGTGGATGAGTTAGAAGCTCGTCTTAATGCAATTGCTAACAGGAGCGAGCTCCGCGAAGAAGGAGTGGTTCGACCTTATCCTGCGGAATGGGATACAGCTCCCTACCCGCCAAAATTTAAGGCTCCAACCTTGCAACCGTTCGACGGTACGGGATCGCCAAATCAGCACATTTACTACTTCAAATCCCAAACTGGAGACGTGGTAGCAAATGACGCCATCTTGACCCGCTTATTCATTGGCACACTAAAAGGAGTTGCCTTTGAATGGTTTATGAAACTGCCTGCAGGATCTATCCAGAAATGGGTAGACCTGGAAAGGCTATTCTTGGCCAGGTTCTTTGAGGACGACACGGAGGTTTCAGTCCCAACTCTCCTCGCCACCAAGCAAAGAAAGGGAGAGTCCATCAAAGCCTACGTGGAAAGATTCCGTAGCATGGCATTGCGATGTCCCTCAGGTATGACTCAATCAACTCTGGTTGAAACATGCAGGCACAACCTGCAGACCCAACTCCTTGCTCAGATGGGAGTAGCAGAGTGTCGCTCCTGGAGACAACTAGTTTCGCAAGGAGAACAAGCAGAGGAGATAGTGGCGCGTGTCAAAGCTGAAGAAGTGCCACAACCCAAACCGCAACAGCAACGCAATCAGCAAAATGCCCAGCGGTCTAAGGGAAAAGAGACTTTGGCAGCCGACTACACGCGAGTTCCGCCGCCGAACAAGCAAGCAAAACGCCAAATCAGCAAAGAGCGCCCAAACAATACTCATTCAAAGAGGAGCATGTGGATACCTTATTCCAATTGCTTCGAAAGAACAACAAGCTCCAGTTGCCTGAAATCAGGAAGCCAGATGAAGCAGGGAAAGTGGACGACCCCAACTATTGTCGTTACCATAGATTTCTGGGGCACCCTACCAAAAAGTGCTATGTCTTCAAAGACATCTTGCAGAATTTGGTAAACGCTAATGTGCTCACCTTGAAGCCAGAGCAGAAGACCGTATCCACTAATATGATAGCGGTCCAATTTGGTGACTTTCCCCCGGTGGTAACCGCGAACGGTGTTGTACCCATCCGCAAGGGAGAAATGCACCTAAAGAATGCTGACTTGCATAGTCAGAAGGATAGGGGGTTGGTACCCCTCACCACCCCAAAAGGGGAAATCATGTGGGTCCACCCTGACTTGCTTGGAGATCAACAGTGGACGAACACCTCGTCCAGAAAGAAGGGAGGCAAGGCTAAATCTTCCAACATGATTAGCCCCTCCATTACCGAAAACGATAACCACCTCAAACCTCTTACTGATTCAGAAGAGGAGAGAATTGTCCTGACAGCATATCCAGGAGACAACCCTGGAACTCGGTCAGGAAAAGCCTACTTGAGGGATTACGGCCAGAATGCTCAAGAGGTGGAAGAACAGCCCCAAGACGCTGGGGGTTCTGTGCCGAAGAAGCCGATCGACAAAGGCAAACAAAAAGAGCTCCGGTTCAATAAAAATCTTCACCAGGAACTCGGGGAGTCAAGTGCTCCCTTTCAATTCAACGTCATGGCACAATTGGCCAACATACCGGCCAGAATCACTTTATACGAGCTCTTGAAGTTATCTAAAACTACCAAGGAAGCTCTGATCGAAGCTTTAAAGAATACGGAGAGCTTTATTACACAAGTCACTCCGATTCCCGAGGCTTCTGATGATCAAACATGTCTGCAATGCCTGCAGGCGGCAAGAAGTCTACCATGCATATCATTCACACAAGAAGACATGCAGGTCAAACACGAACATGACCGACCACTGTACTACACAGGGTATATTGGATCTTCGGAAATCAGTCGTGTTCAGGTTGACCCGGGCTCCGCACTCAGCATCATGCCCTACAGGGTCATGCAGGTATTAGGGATTCCTATGCACCGACTGCACACTACTCAGACTACTATCTTCGGGTTCAATGCAAACAGTACCCGACCCCTGGGAAAGATCAAGCTCAGGTGCCAGATCGGAGATCTCAAGTCTGAGGTAGCATGCTACATCATAGATGCAGACACGTCTTACAATCTTTTGCTAGGACGACCATGGATACATGCAAACCGCATTGTCCCATCCACCCTGCACCAGGTTATGAAGTACGTCAATGACAAGGGCGAAGTTCGAACCTTAATCGCAGAAAAATACCCCTTCCGAGGAGTAGAAAATTTCCACACCGACTCCGTCTTCTATCTGGAGTCCCAGGAGAAAGAAGATGTAGACAGCGGTAACGAAGCTGACATCGAGCCAGATCCTGACGAAGACTGTCCTTGGGAATTAAACTTTGATGTAATGGGTCAGGGTGAAAGTAATAATGATGTACCGAGTGGGGGCGAGTGGTGCATTAATGAAGATTTCATTTTAGCGTACTTGTCTGATGTCTCTCTTAACAATAAACAAATAGAGAATAATTCTAGTGCAGGTACCAACCCATGGTACGTACTGTGCACAGAAGCATCACTCACATTGCCGATCAAGTCATCTTTTATTTCAGACGAAGAAATAGAGGACGCACAGAAGGCTTTCTTTAAAGTCCCATCCAAAAGGAAAGGGCGGAAGCCGATCTGTTTCGGAAAAGTCAAACCGATACAACTCAAACGAGGAAGCTCGGAGGAAGACGATGGAGTTCCTCAATTCCATTATCACGAACCTAACTCCCTTCGACTAATGAAACAAATGGGGTATGACTTTAACGAAAAGCAAGGTCTAAACTTCGGGAAGGGAAGGCGAACGCCAATCCGAATGTCCCTAACCCCCGAAGGAAAACCCCCAGATTACTATCAAAAGACTAGAAGGGGTTTAGGATTTGTCACACCTCCCGCTGTCTCGGAAAATGAAATAAGTAATTATCTGCGTCAGGATCGCTCATCTAGAACATCTGCATATGAGTCCGATGTCAGTATCGGACCTTTCTTTAGAAATCTGACCGTGAATATGGTTTCAATTGATCACCCGGATGAAGACGCAGGGAATGATGAATGGTTAATGGAATCGACCAATGACCCCTGGATCAAACGTCTTAACATTTTGTGGGATATGCGATTCGAACAACGCGAACCACCCACTGAAGATAAAGTGGTCCAGGTTAACATGGGAGACGAACATGATTCCAAGCCCATTTTTATAGCCGAAGATTTATCATCTTCCGAGAAAGAAGACCTTATATCTCTCATCCGAGAATATATAGATGTCTTTGCTTGGAATTATGAAGACATGCCTGGTCTTGACCCAAAAGTGGCCGTGCACTGTCTCAACATTGATCCGGATGCCAAGCCCGTTAAACAACAACAACGCCGGTTTCGTCCCGAGATCATGGAAGCAATTGAGTCCGAAGTGAAGAAGCTCATTGACTCGGGCTTTGTCAGGGAAGAACAACACCCAGACTGGGTAGCTAACATTGTTCTAGTTCCCAAGAAAAACGGTAAGGTCCGTATATGCATTGATTTTCGTGACCTTAACGCAGCTTGTCCAAAAGATGAATTTACGCTTCCTATTACGGATGTTATGATCGACAACACCTGCGGATACGAAAGAATGTCTTTCATGGATGGATTCTCTGGGTATAATCAAATCAAGATGCACCCGGACGACGAGAGGCATACTGCATTCAGAACACCGCTGGGAGTGTATTGCTATACAGTGATGCCCTTCGGCCTGAAAAATGCAGGCGCGACTTATCAACGTGTGATGAACACTATCTTCCACGAACATCTGCGTAAGAAGATAGAATACTACGTTGATGACATAGCTGTGAAAAGCTAATGTAAAGAAGATCATCTTGCAGACCTGAAGACAATGTTCAATATCATGCGGACACATCAGCTGAAGATGAACCCAACAAAATCATTTCTCGGAGTATCAAGTGGAAAATTCCTGGGATTTATTGTCACATCCAAGGGGATTTCTCTGGATCCAGAAAAGGTGCGCGCCATCCAAGACATGCCACCGCCGAAGAACCTCAAAGAACTCCGAGGTTTGCAAGGTAGACTAGCCTACATCCGGAGGTTCATATCTAACCTTTCGGGGCGCTGCCAACCTTTCTCGAAACTCATGAAGAAAGGAGTATCCTTCGTGTGGGATGGGGAATGTCAAAAAGCATTTGAAGAGATCAAGAAGTATCTCACCCAGCCATCGGTTCTCGTAGCTCCTATATCAGGAAAACCATTCCTACTATATGTGAGGGCTATGGATCATTCGCTGGGAGCGCTGCTGGCCCAAAACGATGACCAAGGCCAAGAACAAGCCATCTACTATTTAAGTAGGACCATGATGGGAGCCGAACATCGGTACAACCCGGTCGAGAAAGAATGTCTCGCTTTGGTATTCGCGGTTCAAAAGATGCGACATTACCTAGTTGGACAGACAATTCATGTCATCTCTAAGGTGAATCCTTTGAGAGTCCTGATGACGAAACCATCGTCTCTGAATTGCCGGCTTGCAAAATGGGCCATCCTTTTGTCACAATACGACATGCAATTTATGCCCCAAAAGGCAGTCAAGGGTCAAGCATTGGCAGATTTCTTGGCTGATCACCCGGTACCAGGGACATCTAAGTTGTATGAAGAATTGCCCGACGAAATCGCCGAAGCTTGTGTTGCTCAAGAATCTACACAAGTATGGAAATTATTCTTCGACGGCGCGTCTAGAGCAAACCCTCACGGAGCGATTACTGCGGGAGTAGGAGTGGTGCTCGTATCGCCTAACAGCCACGTAATCCCAAGAGGATTTTCCTTAATCGAACCGTGTACCAACAATGTAGCTGAGTATAACGCATTATTACTAGGGATGCGGCTTGCCGAAGAACTCAACATTCGGCACCTGGAGGCCTTTGGCGATTCTCAACTCATTGTGAATCAAGTCCGAGGGGAGTACGAAGTACGTCATGAGGACTTAATCCCATAATACTTCGCAGTGCTGAGGCAAGCTAAGCAGTTCGAGGGATTCTTTATCGAATACATTCCAAGAGCCCAGAACGCTTACGCAGATGCTTTGGCTTCATTGGCAACTTCGCTGGCATTACCACCAGGAACCGAAACGACAATTCCAGTCTCAGGACGTGAACTATACTCCTCCAAGATTCCTAAGGAGGAAAGCTCAGACAAGGCATTGGCGGAGGAGGTCTGTACAACCTCCATAGAATTCGAGTCTAGAGATTGGCGATTTCATATGTTGACTATGTCCTATACGGAATTTTACCCAATGACCCTAAGGAAGCGGCCGGCATCAAACGAAAGGCCCTCCGATTCTATTATGATGCAGTCACTCAGACTCTGTATCGTAAATCCCATGACGGGGTTTTGCTTCGATGTCTTTCTCGAAAGGAAGCAAGGGAAGCTCTTAAAGAAGCCCACGACGGAATGTGCGGAGCTCATCAGCCCGGAGCTAAACTAGGAGATCGCCTCCGGCGAATCGGCTATTATTGGCCGAAGATGTTTTCAGACGCGGTTGACTACGCTAAACGTTGTCACGCGTGCCAAATTCATGGGGATTTTATCCACCAAGCACCTGGGAACTTACATCCCACATCTGCGTCTTGCCCATTCGAAGAGTGGGGAATGGATATCGTGGGACCAATTTCCCCTCCGACGTCTAAAGGACATTGGTTCATCCTAGCGGTAACTGACTATTTCTCCAAATGGGCGGAGGCAATCCCGTTGAAAGAAGTCAAAACTTCCAACGTAATTAAATTCGTCAAACACCATGTTGTCTACCGTTTCGGAGTCCCGAAGCGGATAGTTCATGACAATGGGACACAATTCGTCAGCTTTGGATTCCAGAGATTTTGTGACAAATTCAGAATCCAGAGCGTTGCATCTACGGCATATTACCCGCCGGCGAATGGTCTTGCAGAAGCCTTCAACAAAACCATCGTGAAACTTCTCAAGAAATTCGTTTCCAAGAGTCGACGTGATTGGGATGAAAGACTCGACGAATGTTTATGGGCTTACCGTACAACGGTGAGGACCCCTACGAGAGCTACACCGTCCTCGCTGGTATATGGCTGCGAAGCCGTATTACCACTAGAAATTCAGATTCCTTCTCTGAGAGTCGCTATCGCGACGGGGCTAACAGAAGAAGAAAAGCATCAACGGCGCCTGCAAGAACTTAAAGCCCTAGACGACAAATGACTTCAAGCTAAGCAGCAGATCGAACTCTATCAAGCGCGGATTTCCAAAGCCTACAATAAAAAGGTTAAGGAACGAACTTTCAAGAAAGGCGATTTGGTCTTGGCCAACAGACGACCCATGGTGATGACACACAAAACCAAAGGGAAGTTCAATCCTAAATGGGAAGGGCCCTTCGTAATAGACTCAGTTTATTCGAACGGAGCATATCGCCTCATCAATCAACAAGGAGACAGGCTCATGATGCCAATCAATGGGAAATTCTTAAAATGATATTTCCCGTGAATCATGTTGCCCCCTAATCCCCCCGCTAGATTAGGCTGGGGG
>BQKN01049071.1:0-20618 GCA_022839385.1 Asparagus kiusianus | reverse complement strand
CATTGATTCTTACTGAGGAGCATTGGCTGAATCTTGACGAAGGGGCTATTCTATATATTCCCTCCATTCCTCGTCAATGTTCTTTCACTCATCTGGAGAGACAGGCTGTGGGGCGACAAATGTCCTGGCATCTCACTGACGAGGCTGAGCGGGTGCAGTGCGGATATACCTCTCATCTCAAGACTCCCGGTTCTACTGGGTATCACCACATTCGTGGACTTCGACCCGGGATCATGGGTCTTGATACCGTACCCCCAGGCGAGGTATCGGTAGCTGCTCCTACCGTGAGTAATCGCCTGGCTCAGCTTGGAAGACGGTTACCTCCACCAGATTACCGATGCTATGGTTGGGCTTCCTCGCTAGCCAAGGGGTGGTGGACCCGTATGACCAGCTATGTCCTGGGGCGATGGGAGAAGGATTTGAAGGATAGCGGGTTGTATGCACCCATACGAGCCACCATGCACGGGATCCCAGTCAGCTGCCGTCACTTTTTGGCGTTGCTGGAGACATATATGCCTGATAGCAACACATTCTTGACCACCGGCGGAGAGCTAGGGCTAGCTCTACATGAGATGCACCAGGTTTCCGACCTTCCGATAGGGGATTGCCCGTATCAGGAGTACTTTCCTTCAAACTAGCAGTTGGGTTGGTTAAAGAAAGATAATCCTGATATGTATGACACTCTGTGGGATCTCACTTGCCACTATCATACCTCCTTACTCCTGACTTCTCCTCCAGCAAAGACGAAGAAGAAGATCAGCTTGAAGCAGTTTGCGGTTTATGTGTTCCAGAACTTGGAGGGTGATTCCAGCGAGCCTGTACGCGAGTTAGATGTCCTAACTTTTACCACCATTAACGAGCTGATGGAGAAGCATGAGACTCGTTCTTATACCCTTGACAGTGCTGAGGGGGCTTTCCCCGCAGGAACCAAGTTCCGTTCGTTCCTTCGCCGCGCACAGAAGTCTATTGAGCCTCGGTCTTTACTGGCAGGCTACCTTGCGCTCTGGTTGAAGAAATGTGTTGTTCCATACCAGGCTTCAGATGCCTTCCCTATCGAGGTGCTCTTCCCCGCGGTTCAGCTAGCTTATGGCAGGGAGCTCTCTCTGCTCCCAACGATGGTTTCCAGCATCCATTGTGGGCTTAGGAGTGTGGTCAGTGGCTTTACTCAGGTGGGTCCTGAACCATCCACCGAGCTTATCTGTCCTAAGGTTGAGCTTCCCTACGCATATCTGATGGCGTGGTTCGTTCTTCACCATCCTGACTTGATGTCGGCGCCCAGTGCTGTTGATGTTCCCGTTCCTTTCATCCAGCTGTTAGAGAGGAGCAAGTGGCTTGGGAAGAAATTCAGTGATGTACAACAAGAACTCCAAGTTCGCAAGAGCTGGGAGTTCTTCAAATGTTTTCCTCATTTCTCGGGTCGCTACGGCGACGTGCTGGTCGACGAGGAGAAACCCAAGAGTGACCGTACTGTGCTCGACGTCGGTTGCTTCCGTTGGCTGGTGAACATCCGTATCGGATATCTTGTTCTCCGGGTGAAGAATCGGTGCCACATAGAGCCTTATCTCCCTTGCCGTTTTGCTCGTCAGTTCGGCTATGACCAACTATATGTTGGGAATCCCAGCCGAAGTTTGAGGTTTGAGGGAGGGCTTATTGACGGTGTACCAGCATGGTTATAGACTATGGTGGGCTGCAATGGAGCCCATTTTGCTCTCCCTTCATATAGACGCAAGCCGATGATTACTTTCCTCAGCTGCAAGTGGTTCCTTTCGGCCTATGAATCCGTAGGGGTGAGGATTCTTTCAGAATTACAGTCCGAACGCTCGGTTCAGGCTGCTATTATGGCTGCTCGCAAGGCTGAGGTTGCTCGGAAGCAGGGGAAGAGGCCTGCCCACTCTCCTCTTCCAAGCAAAGCTGATGACGAGCTCCTAGCTACGGATGGCGACGAGACTCTTGAGGAGGGATATGTGGACACAGACACCGACCAAGAAGAACTTGATGCAGGTTTGTCATGCCCTTTGATTTCCTCTCTTAATTCCAATTGGTATCAATGAAAGATCTTTGCTCGTTTGATGACCATTATTACTTTAGGCTGGACAGTTGATGAGTCGCTCGCTTCTCGTTATACGAGCTCGGGACCCAACGACCCAGTCTCCACACATGTTGAGACGTGTGGCCAGTCCGTGCATGACCGATCTGTCGGTTCTAGGAGGGCTGGTACCTTGAAAAGGAAGAAGATCGCTCACAAACCACCCGTCGGCCAGCGTCCTCATGGAGTGGATTTAGGCGACATTGCCGGTGGAGAGGAAGGTATCATCTTGTTGTACACCTTTTTATTGCTTTAAGGTGATTTACCTTTTGGGATTCGTAATCATGTTTCATGCTTCAGGGTTCTTTGAAGAGGGCGAGCTTCCACCGGATCCGATATTCCCTGGGTCTGATAACATGGACTGCTTCATGCAGCAGATGTGCGACGCCCTTCATGACGGCTCCTTGGGCATCGATCTAAACATTGATCTTGAGCAGACAGACGGTGTTGAGTCCACCGGTCCATACTCAGGCATACCTACATCCGATGATGCCCTCCTCCGTCATGGGGAAAGAGAATCCTCTGTTCCTGTTGCAGGTATTTCGAAGCTTTCCTTTCCTCCTTATCTTCTTATACATATCTCCAACATCTGGGTTGCCCTGCAGATGTTGCGATAGAAAAGCCAGCTGGGGACGGAGCCTTCCATGATGTAGGTTTCGAGGAACAGGGATATGTTCCTGCACCAAGTTTCTCAAAACCTGACGCCGGATTATTAGCCGACATGCTGGCTGAACAGACTTCCAGAGGGACTGTGAGACCACTCTTTGGGAGTGATTCATTCACAGGTATACATCCGATTCTCTTCATTTTCTTTTTCTTTTTTTTCTTTTTCATCCCACTTTCCATTTTGACTAATGAAGAAGTGTAACTATAGGACCAGGCGTTGTGCCTGATGCTACTACGGTTACTGGAGCTGATAGCTTACATGAGGGCGGTGTTTCTCTGCCACAGCCGGGAGGGATGACTGATCTGCCTACAAGGGTTGATATACCCTCCATGACCACCCCTGTCGTTATCCCGGAGTCTGTCGGACCTCAGCCTGAGGGAACCTCCGTCGGCATAAGTACGCTCAGAATTTGACTTTGAATTTCCTCATCGTACTCGATAATCCCTTAGCTTTCTATATCGCTGCTTGCAGGATCTCGATCTTCTCTGTATGAGCGTGTCCACGCTCTTTTGGCCGATATCGATCCAGACAGAGACGTTTTCCGTATGGATCTTGGCTTTTTTACCACCTTTTATAACGGCATGATCGAGAAGCTTCTTCACCGAGAGTCCTGTTTCGATCAGTTCAGGCGTTCCTTTTCTCGTCACATGATGATGATGAGGGAAGAGGGACATCCAGAGTTGGCCGATTCCTTCACTACCGAATTCGCTGTTCTGGAGTCAGAGATCCGAGAGCTGAGGGAGTTGAAGGCTGGTGGAGCTTCCTCTTTTGTATCCTCTCAGATGGAGGATAGGCTGACGCAGTGGCATGACCTGAGATCTTCCATCAGAAGCGAGCTTCGATCACGTGAGCATTCTGTTGCATAGCTGATGGCTACCCTGGCGAAGAAGGATGCCGGCAGAGCTGAGTTACTCAGCTCCTTGGATTCCACTCGTGAAGAGATAGCTAGGCTGAAGGAGGCCTTGAGGCGTACCGAAGAGTCCGCTACTCTTATCGCCGAGGACCTGGCTGGATTAGAGCGTTCTCGTGAATGGACGCTCGATAAACTGGGATCGACACAGGAGGGATTGATGAAGCTGCAAAATGAAGCCGCGGAGGTCTTAAGCAGTTCTGAAGACTCTGTCCGAGCTAGCCTGCAGGCAGAACTTGAGCAGGGCTACATAGACAGGCTCTCTAGTCTAGAGTCCGATGTTCTTAGCCGTCAGTTGCCTTCGGGCTAACGAACTTGTCGTTGTATGCTTTTGGCTTGATTTATTACTAGAGACTCCGCATTTGCTTCTTTCACAGGATTTTTGGTACACCCCCAGCCCTCAATGCTATGACTTTGAATACATAGACTTCACCATTTCTTATAGGGAAAAGGGCACCCCGCACCGCGTATTAGGCGATGACTTATCCCTTCTTAGGCTTCGGGATAACATTCCCCAGGTTTAGACCCTGGTGTCTTCTTTAATCGGTAAAAGACTAAACCGACGATGCGTGTTAGGCATAGACTTTGGGATTATTGGCAAACCCCCAGCCTTTAATGGGTTTGATGTACCTTTACCGATCACCGTTTGAATCGGGCTAGCATGCGAATTGTCCAGATCCGTTCCGCATGTAACGTTGTGCTAAGAGAGTGAACTCTCTGAGACTTTGTGTTATGATGCCGAAGGGTACCCCACACCGCCCCGTGCACAAAGTGCACGGACTGGAAGTTTGGGGTTGCGTCTTTTCAATGACAAACTGAGAGAGGAAGAATTTTATATTCTATCTCCCAGTGCTGAAGAGGAAGAATTTTATATTCTATCTCCAGCAGGAAAGGAAACTCGAGGTGGGATCCCCACCCCCAGAATCCGAAAAGTTCAAACGACCCTAACTTTTATAGGATTGGTCATTTGAGTCTGAAGAGGAAGAATTTTATATTCTATCTTCAGCAGGAAAGGAAACTCGGGGTAGGATCTCCACCCCCAGGATCCGAAGGATGAAACTAAGAGTGGGATCTCCACTCTGAGAATCGAAAAGATTCAAACGACCCTAACTTTTATAGGATTGGTCATTTGAATCTGAAGAAGCTCAATTTCTACCCTAACTTTTATAGGTTTGGTGGAAAAAGAAGCAAAGGCAACCTTTCGTTTGTCGAAAAGGAATGACTCAGTCTTAGTCTCGGCCATGGTAAGCTTGACTATGTGAGAGTGGGGAACAACCCTAACTTTTATAGGTTTGGTTGTCCGGATTGAAAGTGAACCTCTCGTTCCTGGGAGGAATCGAGAGGGGAATTTGGCTTTGGTCCTAACTGTAGGAAGGTTTGACCAAGTGGGTGTTTGAGATGATCCTAACTGTAGGAAGGTTTGATCACTCGATTTGAAAGTGGACCTCTCGTTCATTGGGGGAATCGAGAGGGGATTTTGGTTGTGGTCCTAACTGTAGGAAGGTTTGACCAAGTGGGTGTTTGAGATGATCCTAACTGTAGGAAGGTTTGATCACTCGATTTGAAAGTGGACCTCTCGTTCATTGGGGGAATCGAGAGGAGATTTTGGTTTTGGTCCTAACTGTAAGAAGGTTTGACCAGGTGGGAATTGTGTGGTGGAGACTATGAATCGTCAAACACCACTGAAAGTTTTGTGAGGGAAGATTAATCCATCGAATGATTAGATCTCATCTCATGAGAGTTAGAGTCTGACAAACAAGAACATTCGGAATTCGAATGTGGATTTCTTGCTCATCTCTCTTACAGCGACCGGGTTATCCCTAAGAATATCCCAATGCGGTATTCTTCCGGGAACTTCCCGGTACATCAAAATTTTCTGAAGATACTTAGGATAGTATCTTTTCAGGAATTTGCCATTTATTGGCATTATAAGCTGGTCACCATCTTTGGTGACTAGGCGATATGCGCCGTTCGAGTAAACTATTTCTACTACGAACGGTCCTTCCCATTTGGGTTGAAATTTGCCTTTCTTCTTGGAGTTAAGGATCATAGGACGTCTTTCAGTCAAGACCAAATCCCCTTCCTTAAAACTCCTTTGTCGAACTTTTTTGTCGAAGGCTCGAGAAATTCTGGCTTGGTAAAACTCAATATGCTGTTGAGCTTCCAGGCGCTTTTCATCGAGCATCTCGAGTTCTTCGAGGCGCTTCTGATGTTGTTCTTCGGTCGTCATCTGGGTTGCAAGAGCGATCCAAAGAGACGGAATTTGGATTTCCAAAGGGAGAACGGCCTCACATCTGTACACCAATGAATACGGGGTTGCGCCGGTCGGTGTACGCACCGTAGTACGATAAGCCCATAGAGCCGCGCTGAGCTTATCATCCCAATCCCTCTTGTTATTCTTCACAAGTTTTGACAAGAGCTTTATGATAGTCTTGTTGAAGGCTTCAGCTAATCCATTTGCTGTGGGATTATAAGCCGTTGACGAGATGTCCTGAATTTTGAACTTTTCGCAGAACCTTATGAAGGCGTTGCTGACAAATTGAGGGCCGTTGTCATGTATGATTCGTCTCGGAACACCATGCCTATAGATGATATGGTGCTTGATGAATGCAATGACGTTACTCGTTTTAACTTCTCTGAGTGGAACTGCTTCAGCCTATTTGGAGAAGTAATCGGTAATTGCCAGGATGAACCGGTCACCTTTGACTGATGGGGGATTTATTGGGCCAACAATGTCCATTCCCCAAGTCTCGAACGGCCATGACGTAACCGAAGGGTGCAGATGCTCCGGAGGTTGGTGCATATAATTCGCGTGTACTTGACACGCGTGACACTTTCGGGCGTATATGATTGCATCACTCATCATGAAAGGCCAAAAATATCCCATTCTTCTGATGCGGTCATAAAGCTTGGGACCAGGTTGGTGTGCGCCACACTCTCCTTCATGCGCCTCTCTAAGCACTTCTTCAGCTTCTTTGGTCGATAGGCAACGTGCTAGCAGCCCATCGTACCCCTTGCGATATAGCGTTCGATTCTCCGTATTATAGTAGAATCTTGGAGCTCTTCGTCTGATTGACTCTCTCTTCTTCACATCTTCTGGCAAGATTCCATGCAAGACGTAGTCGATGATGGGGAAACACCAATCTCGGGGTTCGAATTCAGCCTGAGTTGTGTGCACCTCCTGGACCTCTTCTTCCTTGCCATTTTCATCATAAAGCGGCACTAAGAGTTGGTGAGTTCTTACCGTAACAAACTGCTCTGTTCCGGGAGGCTGTGCCAGAGATACAGCTAAAGCTGCTAACGCATCTGCGTAGGTGTTCTGTAACCGCGGAACGTGCTCGATGAAGAATCCTTCAAATGATTCCGCTAGTTCCACCGCCATCTTGTGATATGGGATTAAATCCTGACTTCGGACTTCGTACTCCCCTTGGACTTGTTTGACTATTAGTTGAGAATCGCCGAAAGCTTCGAGATACTCAACCCCCAGCTCTTTAGCGAAATTGAGCCCTATAATCAGTGCATTATACTCTGCTACATTATTCGAGCATGGCTCGGTTAATGAGTAGGCTCGAGGCATCACATGTTTTCCTGGGGAAACTAAGACAACTCCAACTCCGGAGGAGACCTTAGAACATCCGGGAGTACCTGTGACAAGAGCCGCTCGGGAAGCGCCATCGAAGTACAAACACCACACTTGTTGGTGCGAAGTTGCGTTGACTTCGTGGGTTTCATCAGGTAGGTCGTCATATATCTCGGTGGTATCCGTAGTTGGATTAGCCGCCAGGAGATCACAGATGGCCTACCCTTTTACTGACTTCTGCTGTTTGAAGTGCAGATCGTATTGGGACAAGAGTAAAGCCCATTTTGCTAACCGCCAATTCATGGAAGCTGGTTGAGTCATGAACACTCGGACTGGGTTAACTTTGGAGATGACATAGATGGTCTGTCCAACCAAGTAATGTCGCATCTTCTGGATGGCGAACACTAGAGCGAGGCATTCTCTCTCAATCATGGGATATCGAGATTCCGCACCTACCATGGTTCGGCTTAAATAATACACCGCCTGCTCATGACCGTTATCATCATCTTGTGCAAGCAATGCACTTAATGAGTGGCTCGTCGCCTTGACGTAAATCAAGAACGGTTTACCCGATTTTGGTGCAACGAGTACGGGAGGTTTCGAGAGATACTCTTTATTGCTCTCAAACGCCTTTTGACAAGCATCGTCCTATACGAATGACACACCCTTCTTTGTGAGCCTAGAGAACGGTTGACATTTTCCCGAAAGGTTCGAGATAAACCGACGGATATAAGCCAATCGCCCTTGTAGTCCTCTGAGCTCTTTGAGGTTTCTTGGCGGTTGTAATTCATTAATCGCCTTCACTTTGTCAGGATCGATGTGAATACCTTTGGTGGTAATGACGAATCCCAGGAATTTACCACTGGACATTCCGAGGAAAGACTTGGTGGGATTCATCTTCAATTGATGAGCTCGCATCAAGTCGAACATGGTCTTCAAGTCCTTAATGTGATCTTTCTTATCACGACTTTTCACGACCAAATCATCCACGTAGCATTCAACAGTCTTTCAAAGATGCTCCTGAAAGATCCTCGACATGGCTCTCTGATATGTAGCAGCCGCATTCTTTAAGCCGAAGGGCATAACTGTGTAGCAGAAGACGCCGAGAGGCGTTCTAAATGCAGTATGCTTTTCATCATCTGGATGCATCTTTATCTGGTTATAACCAGAGAAACCATCCATAAAGGACATCCTCTCGAACCCGCACGTGTTGTCGATGATAACATCTGTGATGGGAAGAGAAAAATCATCTTTTGGGCAAGCAGCATTGAGGTCCCTAAAGTCGATGCATATCCTAATCTTCCCATTCTTCTTAAGGACTGGGACAATATTGGCAAGCCATTCTGGATGTTGCTCTTCTCTAATGAATCCCAAGTCGACGAGCTTTTTAACCTCAGCTTCGATCGCCTCCATCATTTGTGGACGAAACCGTCTTTATTGTTGTTTGACTGGTTTGACATCCGGCTTAATGTCGAGACGATGCACTACTACATTTGGATCGAGTCCTGGCATGTCTTCATAATTCCAGGCGAACACATCGATGTATTCCCTGATAAGAGAGATTAACTCTTCTTTCTCTTCGGGTAAGAGGCTGTCGCTAATGAATATCGGCTTCGGATTTTCCTCGCTTCCCATATTCACTTGGACTACTTGATCTTCGGTAGGAGGTTCCCTTTTTTCGAATCTATCACCGTACTACATGCTTAAGTGATGAACCCACGGATCTTCCCATGTTAGCATCTGGTCATCCTCTTCTATTGTTGTTGGATCAACCGTGAGCATGTTCGACATTAGCTTTTTAAACATTTCGCCAAGACTAGCGTCGGAATCCCAAGCCGAAGAGTCGGAAGAGTATCCTTTTCTAGCCTTGTTAGCGATCTGATCGATGATTTGCCAGCAACACTCGTCGTCGGATGAGGAGACGTAGCCTAAGCCTCTTTTGTGGCGATAATAATCATTGGGTTTTCCTTTTGGTACATAGGCCATTCGAGGTGGAACTCGCGGACCTCGACCAAAGTAAAGACCCTCTTCGAGCTTGAAGTCATATCCCTGCTTTTTCATCATACTACGTGCTTTCGCATCATATCTGAACAGATGTGGAGTAGGTTTATCATCTTCGTCTTCCTCTTCCAAGAAGTGGTCGGGTATCGGAGATTTTCTTCCTTTGCCGTAGACGACCTCCTTTCCATCCCCAATCCCTACGGGGATGACAAGCGTCGTTCCGCAAGGGTCGTGTACCTGCTTTTTTGTCAAGTAACATGATTGAAGAGGCATATATAAATCAGGGTTATCATAGAGTTCCTTAGTGACATTATCGAGACACATCGGGTACTCTAAATCATCGTTTATTGATAGTTCTTCGGCAAGTTGCCAATTACAACTATTCTCCGATGATTTATCATTGTCAAGATTGATTACAATGGGTATAATGTCATTAAGAACAAAACCACCATCGTAATCAAGCCCGGCTTCGGTATCATCTTCATCACCGCTGTCCGTCCCCTGGGCCGATGGTTCGGTATCGGATTCAGCACTGTATAAAAGGGAATCGGTGAAATAGTTCTCCAATCCCTTAAACGGTTGCTTATCCGCGACCACCGTCTTAACTTCATTATTTGTGCCCACATATTTGAGACATTGATGCAGAGTTGACGGGACTATAAGGTTACCGTGGATCCAAGGTCGACCCAACAGTAAGTTATAGGATGTTTCCGCGTCAATCACATAGCAAGTAACTTCCGACTTCAAATCCTTGATCTGGCACTTGATTCGGATCTTCCCCAGGGGTCTGGACCCGTTGGTGTTGAATCCATAAATCGTTGTGCCAGTGGAGGCTAATTTGCTAGTCGGGATCCCGAGATGATGCATCAATCGGAATGGCATGATGCTAACAGAGGAACCCGGATCGACTTGGATCCGGTTGACCATGCTTTGAGTCCAATGTGCCCGGTGAAATACAAGGGCCTATCATGCTTTGAGTTCTTCGTCTGCATGTCTTCTTTGGTGAAAGAGATGCAGGGAAAATGATGAGCCGCGAGATTGTAGTGTTGAGCTGACGACTCCGGTTCCTCAGGAGATGGTTTGATCCGAGTCAGGAAGGCTTCAGAATCGCTCAAGGCCTCCTGTAATGCTTTCCTTGTATCTTTTGACAGACGCAGCAACTCGTATAGGGTTATCCGAGCCGGGATGTTAGCCAATTGCGTCATGATATCAAAATGGGGTGGAGAGCTTGCATTTCCCGGTTTATCTCTCCCAATCGAATGATTGAATCGAGACTGCCTCGGGTTTTGAGCTTCTTGTCGTACAGGCTCTTTCCCTTTCTCCTTTTGCGGGACTTTCTCCGCAACTACCGGCGTTGGGGGAGTTATTACAATCCCCAGTTCTGCCAGCGTCTTGGAAGGCGGGGTTTTGGTGCCCAATAGCTCGGAAGCATCCGGGTACTTGTAGTGATATTCGTTCCCGCTTCGGGTTGCGAAGGCCTCCTGTTCGTCTTTAGAGAGCGGGAAGGTCGGAATTCTGTCGTCATCCACCCCTGGTATAGCAGAAGCTCCATGACAAGATTTACCTTTTCGTTTCGACTTTTTCTTGGAAGAAGTCGCAGTCCATTGTTCATCTGTGATCAAGTCCGGATGAACTCACAGAATCTCGCCATTCGGGGCCGTGTGTGGTACGAGCCCTTTCTGGCGCTGCTTGTGAGGATCATCATTCACCGTCTTCACTGCTGCATTGATTACTGACTCATGTTGGAACCAGCTCGAGGGAACAGACCCGAAGCTTATGGATACTGTATTCGCACCCACATTCTTCTCCTTGGGTTGCTTCATAGTGATAACCCCAACATCGATTAGGGCTTGAATCTTATCTTTAAGAGCATAGCATACCTTGGTAGGATAGTGCACCGCTCGGTGAAATGCGCAGTACTTTGGATCATTGACTCTCTTGGTATCTTCTTGATCCTGAATCGGAGGCAACTTGATCTTGTTGTTCTCGACGAGGTATTTGAAAATACTGGGAACTTCGTCCTCCTTGAATGAATAGACCTTGGGGAACTTCGGCTCCGCGGCCTTTTGCTTCTGGGGCTGTTGTTGCCACCTTGATTGTTGAGGCGCCTTCTGTTGCTGCTGTTGCGGCTATGCTTGCACCTCAAATATTTAGTTTGTGTTCACCGCATTCGCATGCGCTTTTCCTTTGCCCTTAGGGACAAAGTTTTGCTGTGGAGCGTTACCTGTGATTTGCCCTCTTTCGGCCTTCTTCCTTTTAAGGAATCGCTCGGCTCTTTCTCCCCGCACCTTCAGGTCCTTCCAGGTCTTTGGTGGCGCCATTCCCATAGCTTCGAGGACGTCCAACGTCAGATTGTTGTGGCAAGTTTCGAGGATAAAATCCTCGCTGACTGGGTCCCTGCAATTCATTACTTTATTTCAGAATCTTTTCATGAAATTTTTGACCGTCTCGCCATTCTTCTGCTTTTCATCGAATAGCGTGCCGATCGAAATTTTGGTGTCATCATCAAAGAAATTTGTTAAAAACATATCCTCCATGTCATCCCATCTGCTGATACTTCCGGGCTTGAGACGGCGATACCAATCGAAGGCTGCTCCGCGAAGAGTGCCGACGAATGACCGCACCATGAGAGGCTCATTTCCAGAAATGATTCCTAAATGAGACTTGAAATATATCAAGTGTTGGGTAGGGGAACCCTTCCCATCAAACGGCGTAAAGTTAATTAAATTAAACTTTGCCGGATATGGGATTGATTCCCACTCCCTTGGGTAGGGACAGGGTATACCGGACCTCTTTACTTCTTGAGCGTTCATCAACGCGTTGATTTTGCTTTCCAAGTCCTTCATCTTCTTGTCCTCACCCGTATCTGCTTTTGAGTGGCTTTGGGAAGAGGTGACGTGGTCCTCTTTTGCGTTATCATCCGCGGGACCACCCCCATTTTCGTTGTTGACAGGAGGGACATTGACGTTATCTCCTTCCCGCTCATTCTCATCTTGATTATGTTGATTAGGCTCTGCTTGGTGAACCGTCAGCGCCGCAATTTGTTGGTCGTGCATCTCCCTCATTCATTGCATGGCCATCTCCATCTCGAACTTGAAGCTCTCCTTCTGCTTGGCCAGGGCCTCTTTAAGTATCTTAGTCACTTGTTCGGCGCTGATCATAAGCGATTCATAAGGTTGCCCCGCACTCGAAGCCGTGTCATCAGATTCTACGGCCGAGCAAGAATCTGAATCAGCATCCGACTCCTCTTCTTCTAGAGAAAGTCCCTTTTGTACTCTTTGGTAATTCTTCCGGCCATTGGTTCCCAGTGGCAACCGCGTCATGCATCAGGATACCTCGGCAAGCTGATCCAGGTTGAAATATCTGGTTGATTTCCCCCTGCCGGCCATGTTAGCCGACACTCTTAGATATTCGTCTTCTTGGCGGACGAATTTCTTCTTGTGGAAACGCCTTGGCTTAGAAATTCTTTCGAACACCGAGACTCTCCTTGGGGTTTCAGCACAGCAGCATTCTGATAGCACCGCCTTGATTATGTTGGCGCACGGGAAGCGAGACTCCATGTCCTGCACATATCTCTTTCGAGATTTTTCCACACCCCCAGCTCTATAGTACAACTCATCAGTTTGATAACTGGAGCAACCTACAGAGTGTTGGCATGTGTTCCCCGGTATAACACCATCATCATCAGATGAGTGTGCTTCCCTTTGGGAATACGATGCTTTTCTAACTTTTTCCAAAGTGGCCCGTTCAAGTTTACGCTTTTGTGAGCGTAGAAACTAAACGGGCTCTTGTACTTCGACTCGCAACCCAATGCGGTCGGTGATAGGGGTTTTCCCTTTGACATCTTTCTTGGGGGGATTAATTCGACCCCCGGTCTGATTTATAACTTGGGGACCTTTCAATGGTCCCAGTCTTTCCTTGATAGGTACTCTACCTCGATTCTCCGGTAAAGGACCGAGGCGACCTATCAAAGGAACCCTGGATCTTGAAGGGTCCCCGTTCTTACCTGGCTCCGTTGAAGGTGCCGGAACAGGAGGAACATCATCTGGTTTTGGAAGATTTTGGGCGATAACTCCACCCATCTTTGCTGAAGGTGCTGGTTTCGACTTGGGTACCCACACCAACTTGTTTGTAGGCGACTTTTTGACCGCCGCTTCTTTCTGCATCTCCTCCACTTTCTTTAGGAGGAGTCGGGCATGTGCGAGCAATGCCCGACGCTTCTTGATTCGCTCCTCGAGGGTGGAGCGATTCCTCTTGACACGAACCCATTCGTTCGCTTCAGTTTTGGAGGAGGAGTTGGTTGTTTGCCGTTGTTGTTCTCGACGGTACCTGGACTTTAGATCCTCATTGTAGCGGATCCCGTCCATTGATTCTGCAGCTTTGGCTTGTTGTAGGGCGAGGCGTTGACGCCGTCTTTGGCGGGCCCTCTTTGACAGAGCTAGAGTAGCATCAACAATCGCCTTTGTGGCGGTCGGGAGAACCGGATCTACTGCCTCGACCATGCTGAACGACGCGGGGACGTTGCGTGGTGCGGGCGTAGCAACGGCGACGGGATCTTGGATCTTTGAGCTGGAGATCCCGCGAGCCCTTCTGGGAGATGGAGTCTTCCCACGCCTATTCGGAGAGGCGGATCTGGAGGAGGAGGAAGAGAGGTACTCTTCAAACTTCTGCTGATCAAACTCGTATTCGATCTCTTCATTCACCCGGATCTTAAATGCCGGTTGCGTCACGACGATCTCGGCAGCGAGATCGGCGGCTCCCACTGTGGTCGCCAGCTTGTTTTCGGGAAAAGTTGCTGTTTTCATAGCTCTTCAAATCTGTCACAACTTCAGTCGTTACAACAAGAATGAAATAAAAAGTCGATCTTTTTATAAGATCTCCTTGCGCAACAAAACCAAGATTACAACTTTATCGAAAATAAACACAAGATCCCGTTTTGGTGCGGTCTTGCTTGCGTGGGTCTTTTGCCTGTGACGGGGATGTTGATATCCGTGGACCACCGGTCGATCAGATCCGTTTTGGAAAAATCCGGCAGAGTTTCGTCGATCCACGTGAGATCTAGAAACTCGAAGCTCCTATCTTGGCTAAAGCGAGATATTTGCTCTTCTTAGTATCACCGCCAAGGGGCAACACTAAGGAAAAGAGAAGGGGGAATGAAGAAGAAGTCTCCTTTGCTGTAGAAGGCACGATCACTCCTCGCTGCAGCAGGGCTTCGCCTCTCCAAAATTCCAGATCTAGCTCTAGCCTTAGCTCTCCCAAAAATCCAGCCCTTTGAATGAAGACCCAAGGGGTCTATTTATAGGCCAAGAGGAGTGAGGGGGTGCAAAAAGGTGAAGACACCCCAAGGGTGTCTCGGCCAAGCCGAGACACCCTTGGGGTGTCTTGGCTTGGCCTAGACACCCCTAGGGTGTTTTGGTTTTGCCAAGACACCCTTCGGGTGTTTCGACCTCGCCGGGACACCGCCGGGTGCCTCAGTTCGGTCCGAGACTGTCCGCTGTGTAACCGCCGTTGACTTTTCGTCCCAACTCGGATTTAATTGATTTCAGATGCGTTGGAATTTTGACGAAGAGCTCTGTCGATCCCATTGGTTGGATTATCTGTAGGGCGAACAGGACACGAAGGGCGCTGCTTCTTTTGCAGCGATCGCGGGGTTCCCGATCAGTCCGTATCCCCGTTGTTCTAAAATTCTATCGGCTCACGTAACTCGTCGATTCGCTTCAGGCGCTCACCGACGTCAATTGAACTCTTGTGAACCGGGTAGTGACGTTCATCGTCGTTCCTTAACACTGAGCTGTTCGTAGGGACCTATCGGCAGTTTTTGATGCCTACACCATCGGTGTCCACATAAATGCAGCTTACCTCACTCCAAGCAAAAGGTCAGAGCCACCGGCGCTCAAGGAACTGGCCAGACCCACTTGAGTGTCTGGCAGCCGCTGTCACGAGTACGAGGAGGGACTTTCCCACTCCTACACGATGTGACACAACACGTCGTCCCACCAACAACCGCTTGTTGTACAAAGGGACAGTCGGATGTCTTGGAACAGTGTATGGTCACATCCCATAATTCAAGGAGCAGTCAAACTGCCTCCTTCCCATTTAAGGGCTTCTTTCAGCAACCTTGATGGGGGATCGAGATCGAAAATCGGCCAATAGACCAAGAGCTTGATCGATCAACCAAGAGAGGAAGAAGCTTTTTGCATACCCCTGCATTACAGCGCCATCTTCTAGCTCCGAGCTCTGATCGCCGGCGAGCCAGAAAAGACGAACTCCTTCACCTCGAGCTTCTACTGAGTACTGAAGCTCTCCAGCAACCTCGGTCGAACTGTCCAAGGGAAGCAGACTCGGCACGAGCACCGAGCGAAGCATCCTGTAGCTACCTTAAAGTCCCCACGATTAAACAAGGAGGGCCTTCCCTCTGCTTCTGTTGTAATTCATATTGATTTAGTTTGTAATAAGCCTTCTTATCAATACAAACAAAATCCCCCATTCTCGGGAAAATCAGGAATTTACACCTACAGAGGGTACTAGCGATTCTGCGAAGTTCTCTTCTTCTTCTTCTTACTCAGAAGTTGTGCCATTTGCTCTTTTAGAGAGTTGATGGTCACCTATTGCTTCTCAAACTTCTTGCCTAAGTCTTCCGAGGATTCGGCCATGTGCACCTTTGTGTGCATGCCATAGGCTAAGCTTGAGGTCTGAGATGTTGCCGCTGCTAAGCACACCTTGTCCTCATTATCGTAGATGGGTTACAAACATGCATAATCAAATAGGATAGCCGCTCCTGTTTGAAGGCGAGTGCATTGGTGTACACCCCCATTTTCAATAGAGCGCCATTTGAATCCCGGGGTAAATTCAGGTTCTGGTGAATCCGAATACCAGAATTTATCCTTTCCTGTCATGTTGACTGTGGCTGTTAGAAGCTCTAAGTCACCCATGGCTCGCCTCTTCTGATGATGGCGTCTTCGACGGGGATGTCTTGGCTCGGGAGATTGTTGAGAAAGCCTCCCGAAGACTAATGGCTTTGGTGCCTCAGTGCACTGGCAATTGATAAGTACCGCCTGGATGAGCCTCTCGTAATGACACTAAGGGTTTGCCTCGTGAATAGTGTGTTTGCGAGTTAGATGATCCTTGAGATCTCCTGCGGGTTAGTAGTGGCAAGCCCCAGCGTCGAAAGGACCAGATGTGCAATTGCATGGAAGAGACTCAAAGGAGTCGGAGTGAGAACATTTAGGGAATTTCCTAAGTGTTGACTTCATGCGGTCCAGATTTTGGGCGAACTTCAGCCGACTGCTGGCGAGCTCGAACCGACTGCTCATTCAGGCGACCTTGCCTTGATAGGCACAATCTAGAGTTTGAGTGAGCTTCAACCGACTACTGTTGAGCTCGTGCTATCTGTTCAATCAGGCGAGGTTCGCTCTCTTGAGTTGTTCTGGCTTTGCCTTTTTGGCTAAGGCTGGTTCTTAGACGGTCCTGTTGGGGTTCGCCTACATGCATGCTCCTATTTAGGGTGAAGCTTGCTTGTTGTGTGGAGCTCGCCTATTTGAAAGCGTGGCTCGCCTGAATCATCGGTTCACCTGATCTGGACGACTCGCCTGATTTGGACAGACGACTTGAAGAGCGAAGCCCGCTTGATTTGGTAGGCTGCTTAGTTGCTCAGTTCTCCCAAGTGGGGAATTCGGCTACTAGACCGAGGCTCACCTGAAATGTTAGGCTCGCCTGGAATGATAAGTTCGTTAGTTTTAGGAATTTCTGCCAATGCAGGGGAACTTGATTGAATAGGTAGGATCGCCTGATCGACTCGATCCGCAAAATTGGGAACTTTATGTTCCTATCTGGCTTTCCTAAGGTCTGAATAGTAATTCAGACCGTCATAGGAAGTGAAGGCTTAGGCTTACCGACGGGCGAGAGCTTGTTATCGCCACCATTAGGCTCGTTTGGAGAGGGGAGCGTTCATGTTAATGGCGAAGGCGTGGTCCGTGCCATCATGAACCACAATCTCTTCTTACATGGGGGTCTACATGGGTTACTTGAGAACCCAACGAGCAGTCCTTTGGCTTGCTTGGTTGGCCTTGATTGGCTTGGGGGAGATAGAACCCCTTGATTTAGCTCGAGTAGAGCTCTCAGGCGCTACTGCCTCGACCACTTGGGGTCAGGCCACACGCGCGACTTTGTAGTGCTTGCGTGATGCATGGCTACTAGAGGAGGAATAAGACAAGTATTCTTCATAATTGGCTTGGTCGAACTCGATCATAAGGGACTCAACGGTCGTCTCTTTCGTAACTTCGTCGAACTGCGCCACCACCAATTCATCTGAGTAAATGGTTTCTCCCACTGTGGTCACCATCTTCTGTTGGGTATAAAAACTTGACTTCCCACACGAGGGGTCGTTTGTATTTATAAGAGCGGCTTATTACAAACTAATGATTAATGTTTTACAACAAAGGAGAAGGGAATGACCCTCCTTGTTTAACGTGGGTTCATTGGCAGCGGTAGGACGCCTTTCTCGGTGCTCGCGCTAAATTTTCTTTGCTTGGACGATCTGATCGAAGTTGCGGTTGGAGCTTAAGTACGTAGTAGAGGCTCCAGAGCGATTGAGTTTGACTGTACCTGAGCTTGAAATGTACCAAAGCTACGAGCTTGGAGAGAGCTACAATCCAAGGGTTTGTAGAGAGCTGATGAGCCTCAAATCTGAGGGTTCAGATTGAGTCTATTTCAATAATCCAAACAAGGAGCTAGGAATGTTCTATCAAGCAAGTGAGCACAAAACAAGTCTCTGATTGAAGAGCCTTGCCAATAGAAACGCCAAGCCCCAACTAATCAACCTAGCAAAATTACTTTCCCCCCCTCTTTTTCTCCTCTCCCTCCTTCATGTTGGCTGAAGAAGGCTTTAAATGGGCAAGGGATGGCATGGGTCATCCTTTGATGTGTGGGATTTGACCACTTGTAGGTGAGGAGCACCATGCCCTCCCCTAGCTGTGGGATGTGACCACTATAGAAGAGGTGAGAGTCATGCCTCATCATCACCCAGGACGTGGGAAGTGGGTAGGCCTACTCCCACGAGCAAGCAGCCCGCTTGCATTGCTCAGGCAAGGCTGGCAAAGTTACGGGTGTGCTCAAGAGTTGTCTGAATACTCAAGCGAGCTTGTAGGCGAGCTTGGTGAACAGGTGGGGTCGGCTGGCGGGCCCCTCCAACATGTGAACTGGTGTTCATTAGCAAGCGGAGTTCATGTGGGCGAACTCCCTGTAGGCGTGCTTAGCTCGTGCGGATGAACGAAGCATTCAGGCGAGGTTGAACTTGAGCTGGCAAGCTCAATGATTTGATGAGCTTGATTCATACGAGTGAGTCAAGCTAACAGGCGATGCTCGAGCTCTACGGGTGAGCTTAATAAACAGGCGAGTTCGAGCTCTTCGGGCGAGCTTAATAGTACAAGGAGTGGTTGAGTTCGGCAGGCGAACTCAACAATTAGGAGTGGTTGAGCTCTACGGGTGAACTCAATAAACAGGAGAGATTGAGCTCTGCAGGCGAGATCGATGAAAAGGTGAGGTTGAGCTTTACGGGCGAGCTTAACAAGGAGGCAAGGTTGAGCTCTTCGGTTGAGCTCAACAAGGAAAGGCGACCGAGCTCTGCGTGCGAGCTTCATAAACATGCGAGGTTGAGCTCTATGGGCTAGCTTAATAAAGAGGTGAGGTTGAGCTCTACGGGCGAGCATAACAATCAGGCGGGGCTGAACTCTACGGGCGATCTCAACAAACAGGCAAGGTTGAGCTCTACGGCCGAGTTCAATACAAAGGCGAGGTTGAGCTCTATGGGCGAGCTTAACAAGCAAGTGAAGATGAGCTCTACAGGCGAGCTCAATGAATATGGGTGATTGAGCTCTATAGGCGACCTCTGTTGGGCTTCGTTTGAATGCAAATGAGCCCAAGCTCTTGGCAGGCGGGCTCTAACACTTAGGCAATTTTCATTGCCTACAATTATATCATCCAAGGCTTGATGCTTACTTCACACTTTTGGAGGATATACTACAAGCATGTGTTATGAATTATCAGAACAAATAAGAGGACCACAACCCTATTGATGGAATTCAAGTATAACAATAGTTATCGAATGCCTATTTAAAAGGCACCGTATGAGGCGTTGTACGGGAGACCTTGTAGATCCTATTAGTAGTCAAAGTCAGAGAATAGTTATTACTTGGACATAAAGTTGTAAAAGCACACTACAGAAGAATGTAATATTTATTTGAAAACATATTCTTACCACTCATAGTCGGCAAAAGAGTAATACAGATCGGAGATGACAACCTCTAGAAACTTCATGCTGGAGATTTTATAATAATAAAAGTATTGCCGATGAAGGGTGTTCAGTGGTTCAGTAGATAGGGAAAAACTTACCCCAAGATATGCTAATCAGCTCAAAAATTTTGAGCATGATGGAATTATTTCATTTAGATTAGATTTTCCTAGTATTAATGTCGAGCGTATATGATATGTTTTATGTTTTGATATTGGCCCAAACAAAAACAAAAACAAAAACCAAAATATATATATATATATATATATGTATATATATAGGCCTAATATCACAGGCCCAGAAAAAAAGAAAAAAAAAGCCGTGTTTGGGCCGACTGGCCCAAAAGCTATCGGGTGGAGGCATCGATGCCAGCATCAATACCTCCAACCATCTGCCTCAAAACCGCAGCCCCCCTTCTTCTTCCCCATTGTTTTCTCTTTCCATCTCCCCAAAACCAACCCCGAAAAAACTTCCGAAAACCAACCCGAAAAAAATTCCGAAAACCACACAAAGGTCAAGAGCATTTTGGAGGATTGTTTCTTCAACTTCTAGTTTTTTTCCTCATCTCCCCAAGGTATATTTTCTTAACTTGATCTGGTAATTTCAATTTTTGAATTCATGGATGATGTGGTGATTAAATCATGAATAATTTTGGATTATTATCGTATTTTGGTATTAATTCATGATAAAATTTGATCAATTCGACAAATTGAGGGTTTAATTTGGGGATTTGCTAAAATTTTGGGGATTTTGTCCAAAAAACCAAAAAATTAGGGGGGGGGGTTATGCGAAATCCAAAAAATTCTTGGGGGTTTGAACTTGGAACTCAATTGAGGAAATCTTGTCCAATAATCTGAAAAAAAAATTTGGAGGGTGTTTTATGCAAACCCGAAAATTCTTAGGGTTTTTTGTGTAAAAACGCATAATTTTTGAACATTCAATTGGGTAAGTGATTTCAAATTGAGAAAAAAACAATTATTTTAGGGTGTTTTATGAAAATCTAAAAAAAATAGGGGGTTTTGTAAATAAAAATTTAGGGTGTTATGTGCAAACAATTCTATATATATATATATATATATATATATA
>BQKN01049067.1:0-13267 GCA_022839385.1 Asparagus kiusianus | reverse complement strand
TTCATACGAGGCTACACAAATTGTTGCTTGATAATTGTTGGTATAAGAGAATTCTATCAGTGGAATATGATTCCTTCCAGTTACCTTGAAAGTCAACGATACCTATCCGCAACCTGATCCTCAAATGTCTAATTTACTCTTTCCGTTTAACCATCTGTCGGTGGATAAAATACCTTACAGAAAGATAAATCTGTTACTCAAAAGAAATCCAGTAAACCCTTCCAAAAATGAAAAGTGAACGCTGAAGTCTCAATCTGACGATATTGTATCTGGGACTCCCTGAAGTCAAATAATCTCTTGAATGAGTATCCTTACATACGTCTCCGTTGTATAGTTAAGTTAGTCCTTGCAGGAAATCATATATTGACTTCATTAGTTTATCCACTATCACCCAAATCGAATCATTCTCTTTCTTTGATTTCAACAATCTTTGCGATAAGATCCATCGAACTGCCCGCCTACTCTACTCCGAAATGGTCAAAGGCTGTCGTGATCCTGCTGGTCTCTGATGTTCTGCCCTTACTTATTGACAGGTAAGGTAGTTAACTACATAAATCTGAAATTTTCCTATGAATAGAATAACACTTCATCCAAAAGTGTCTCTTTAGGCTCTTGTACATCTTAGGGGTCCTTGGATGTACTGATTCGCGAACTCGTAGTCTTTGGTAAACTCAATTCACCTCCTTTGTCTCTGGTTGTTTTTCTTCTGGAAGAAAAGATACTTCAAGTTCTAATTGTCTGGGAATAATTCATATCGTACTTCATATAAGTAAAGTTTCCATGTCTTAATTGCAAATACCACTGCTGTTAACTCCAAGTCTTAAGTGGAAATATGTCTGCTCATACGCTCTAGCTTGCTGCACGACATATGTTATTACTCTCTAAGTCTGCATCAAACGTCTCCTAACTCTGACAATAATGTATTTGTGTAGACCACAAATATCCTGGATAAACTTCCAATAATAATCGGCCAAACTAGAAAAGTTACAAATCCCTATTTCCGCCGTTGGCGGCTCCAAGTCAAGAACTGCTATAACCTTAGCCGGACCGACTGCTATGCCCTCTTTGTTGGTGACATTGCTTAGAAATCTAACTTCCGAAAATCAAAAATTCGTATTTTCTGAACTTGGCATATAACTGATTCTCCTGTATAGTCTTTAAAGATAACCGTAGATGCTGCTCTTGAGTTACTTCCGTCCGCGAATAAGTGAGAAAATCATCAATAAAACTATCACGAATGATCCATGAAGGGATAGAAAACTCAGTTCATAAAATACATGGGTACAGCGGGTGCATCGGTCAACCCAAATGGTGGGAACAAAACTCAAAAGATTCACATCGAATCAGGAAAACACGGCATTGGGATAATCCTTCTCTCGAACTCGCAACTACAATAAATCCAAAACGAAGACAAATCTTCGAGAAATGCTGCGCTTTGCGCAGCTGATCGAACAGGTCATAAATTCTATCAAATTTGAAAAGTGACATGCCCAACTATTAAAAAAATCAATAAACAAATGCATATTACCGTCCTTCTTCTTCATGAAGATAACTGGCACTCCCTTCGGAGAACGATTCTGATGAATAAAACCCTAAGCTAACAATTCGTCCAATTGGGTCTGAAGCTCCCTTATCTCAGCTAGTGTCATGCGATAGGGTGCGCGGGATATCGGGGCGGTGCCCGGCTGCATCACAATGCAAATCTCAACCTCTCACACAGGAGGTAACCCAGGTATGCCCTGAAAGACATCCTGACAATCTGAGACAACTCTAGTCTCCAACAAATCTCAACCTCTCACACAGGAGGTAACTCAGGTATGTCCTGAAAGACATCCTGATAATCCCGTCACATCTCCTCATCGATGAACACCAGGAGTGACTCCTCAAAACGATTACTCTGAGAAGTGGCCACAATCATCTCGGACCCATTGGACGTTCGCAATCTGGCTATCTTCGTGAAGATAATCAGGATGACAACCAATCCATAACAAGGATAACATTAAACTCGGACACATGCAACACTATCAAATCTATGACAAACTCCGACTCGCCTAGACTAATAATACACATCCTATAAACGCTCTCCAGAAGCGCTACCCCACCTAAAGGGATGGACAACCAATGATGGAAGGTCTAGAGGCTGAGCTATGATTGGGAGTCTAGTCATAAAAGCATACGAAATGGAAGAACACGAAATTTCCGACATGAAAAGAATATGGGCGGAAAAAAAAGATTTATGAGGGACGTACCCTCCACAATGATCTGCTTGCTCCATCATCATGCGGAACTACTGCATATATTCCGCCAGTGGATAAAAACTGCTCTGCTGCTGGTGTTGGAGAATACAGTACGATCTGTCCCTGGGGAACCTCTTGAACTGCTAGAACACGCCCCTCAATCTTCTGCTGCTGCTGATTCGGACCATTTCCCTTCTGATCTCTTGTTGGTGCACTGTGGCACTCTAATGCCTTGTGTCCGACCTTGCGACAGTTAAAACAAGTTCCCCTGAACTTGGCCTGCTGTGGAGCTCTCGGATCCTGTTGGGATTTCTTCTTATGAGGGCCCTGTTGTTGCTGTAGAGGTCCAGACAAGGGTCTCTTGTTCTTACCCTTGTCTCCAGTATGCCCCCTCTTAGCACTTCCTTCCTTATCCTCCTGAAACTTAGCCGTCCCGGTATCTTGAAAAATGGCGGTTTTAGCTGCTGATGGTGGTGGTGTAATATGATTCGCCACAAGCTTCTCAAGTGCTGCTACCCTAGCAACTAAGGGAGCCATAAGGTCTATCAGATACTGGGGAGCCTGGTGCGGCTCAGGTAGCGTCTGATGTGGCTCGGGTGCAGTTTGCTGCGGGTCAACCTGAACGGCCCTTCGAGTGCGAGGTCTCCTACGTCCTGCCATCTCTCTGATCATAAGAAAATAAAGTTCATGAGTAAAAATATATATATGTATATATATATGCGTAACGTATCACCATACGATGTTCACAACGTATAGTATTCACACAAATATTTAAACTTATACAAAAATAGTTGTTATATAAAAAAAAATTTCTCAAAATTTTGAGATATACGCATATATCGTCCTCACTCGTACTAGGTACCTGAGCAACCATATTGTTGGTAATGACTCCAGCCACTCGAGGCCAAGGTGAGCAAGGTGTTGACAGTGATGGAGACCTAATCATTTGGTAGAATGAAATCAAAAAGACGAGTTATCTAATTAAACTTGTCACCTATGATTTCTGTAAATTGCTGCCACAGATGGCTAGGCTCTAGGACTTCGCTTTTCAATGTTTCTCGGTGACTTCTAATGGACCATAGTGATAAGTGCCTCTAGAAAATTGATTTTTTTTTTTTTTTTGTTAATTTATCAAACTGTGCACTTTTTTTGTCATCAACAATACAATCAAGTTTTGATGTGCCCAGTGGGAAGCTAAAATTGTGTTCATATGATACAAACTTCTAAGCCTGTCATGATTCCGTTTCCTTTCCCTTTATTTTTCTCCAGTTATTTTGATTGAAAGGAGTTGGAACTGTTGACGTTTGGATACTCATGTGATCAATGTTCTTGTTTCCTCAAATTCAGGTTGTGGATTATCTCTTGGGGGAGACCAAGCTGACAGCATCATCATCGGACAGCGATGACAGTGATTCTGATGGTTCATCCCTCGTAACGCAGAGAATGCGCAAGTTATGGGCCTATCCAAAACTGGCTAGCACCGAAGAAATGTTATTAGGCTGATCAGTGTCAGCACCCAACGCTAATTCTCTCAGAGTAATGATTTTTAGGCGGAGAAAAATTCCAACTTACGCAATTTATTTGCTGAAATTATACCGCTTCAATTGCTGGGCATGGATGTGTAAAAGGGAATCGTAGCCGGATACTGAGCTTTTATTGAATTACGCGTACAAATCTTAAACAGTCATATATCCCTAGTTTTTCTTGATTATTATCTTCACGTTTCATGTCTTTTTTCCTTAATGTTCTGGTTGTGTATCTCATTAATGTTAGATCTAAAACTTGAGATCTTTAAAACCATATAGCCATGATTAATTCAAAGAGATTAAACAATAATCAAAAGAGTGGAAGCTTATACCTGAATCCATAGTAGAAAACTTGATTTTGGGTTTTGATGATCTTCTAACCTTTGGGTTTCTCTAAATCCGAATTTCTCTAGCTAGATGGGGGTGTAGAGAATTAGAGAAGTAACCCTAGATTAGGGATCATAACCCCTTATTTATAGGTGTTGTACTTTTGTAATTTGGCCCCTCAACAAATCACAATTACAACCCGGTATCTGCACATATAACCCCATGACTTATTTAAATACCCATTAACCCAACTTAATTGATCACTTTAGTGGGTTATCCTGAAATGATAGCAATACACAATGATTAATCATATGTGTCCACAATTAGATTTATTAGATTAAATCCAACAATCTCCCACTTGGACACCATATGATTCCTTAAATTGTGTATAACCTTATGAGCTCAAAATTGCTATCACTGAAAATGTATTTCCGAACAATCTCGTCCATTGACTATATCAATATAGGATCAAAGCGGCCTTCGTCACATTTATCGTGACTCGACCCATCAATGGTCACTTATACCAATACAATCAAACGACATAGATCAATCATGGATGTGCAGCATGAAAATTACATGCAATGTGATCAGTACATGTCTATTTTTAACTGGTCCTCCTTAATGAGGTCAAAACCAAACATAATGTAACAGAGTGTCTTAACTGAATACTTTATTCTGATCAGACAATACAACCAAACATAAAGCACCACAATTACAAACTCCCACTAATTCATAATATCCTCAAATATTACCACCCCCATATGAGCAGTATGCTCGTGAAAGACCTTGGGTGGTAATCCCTTAGTAAGAGGATCAGCTATCATGGAGTTTGTCCCAATGTGCTCTATGGATATCTGTCCACTCTGTACCTTTTCTTTCACAACCAGGAACTTAATGTCAATATGTTTTGACTTAATTGAGCTCCTGTTGTTATTTGAATACATTACTGCAGATTTATTGTCACAATATAACCTTAGTGGTCTTTCAACATTTTTCAAAATGCGCAGTCCCATGACAAAATTTCGCAGCCATATTCCCTGATTGGATGCCTCATAGCAAACTACAAATTCTGCTGTCATAGTAGAGGAAGCTACTAGTGTCTGTTTGATACTTTTCCATGATATAGCTCCTCCTGTTAACATATAAATGTAGCCTGATGTAGACTTTCTGCTATCTTGGTATCCAGCAAAATCAGAATCCGAATACCCAATGACCTTCAAATTTTCTGATTTTCTGTATGTGAGCATGTAATCTTTTGTTTTCTGAAGATACCTCATAACCCTTTTGACTGCTATCCAATGATCCATACCAGGGTTGCTTAAGTATCTGCCTAACATCCCAACAATGTACGTAATATCCGGACGCGTACATACCTGAGCATACATTAGACTTCCTACAGCCGAAGCATAAGGAATCTTCTGCATTTCCTGAATTTCAAGGTTACCTTTAGGACACTGATTGAGACTAAACTTGTCTCCTTTAGCAACAGGGGTATCTCATGGTCTGCAGTCTTGCATGACAAACTTTTTAAGTACCTTATCGATATAGCTCTTTTGTGATAATCCAAGAATACCCCGAGAGCGATCTCGATGTATCTGGATCCCTAATATAAAAGAGGCGTCCCCAAGATCTTTCATCTCAAAATTCTTTGATAGAAATCTCTTGGTTTCGTGCAACATGCCTATATCATTAGTGGCAAGCAATATGTCATCGACATACAGAACCAGAAAGATATACTTACTCCCACTGAACTTGTGATATACACAGTCATCAACAATATTCATCTCAAAACCGAACGAGATAACTATTTGTTGAAACTTGTGATACCATTGACGAGGAGCTTGCTTGAGTCCATAGATGGATTTCCTTAATTTGCATACCATATTCTTTGGGTTTCCCGACACAAAGTTTTCTGGTTGTACCATATAGATCATCTCATCAATGTCGCCATTGAGAAATGCAGTCTTAACATCCATCTGATGTAACTCAAGATCATAATGAGCAACAAGTGCCATGATTATTCTGAATGAGTCTTTCGATGAAACCGGAGAGAAAGTCTCTGTATAATCAATGTCTTCCTTTTGAGTATAGCCTTTAGCCACAAGACGTGCCTTATACCTCTCCATATTACCGTTTGCATCCCGTTTGGTTTTAAAAATCCATTTATAACCAATTGGTTTTGCACCTTCTGGTAACGGGACAAGTTCCCAAACCTTATTGTCTTGCATAGACTTGTACTCTTCATTCATGGCATCAATCCACTGTTGAGAGTTAGAACTTTTCATGGCCTGAAGGAAGTTGATTGGATCATCTTCCAACATTCCACTACTTTCCTCATGTTCTTGGAGAAATACAACATAATCATCCGGAATAGCATTTCTCCTTTCTCTCGTGGATCTCCTTAATGGCACTGGTTCTTGAGGTTGTTGAGTTTGTTCTTCTGGAACAGGGAGTTGTTCAACATTGTCATCTTGAGGTTCCGGATTTACTTCTTGAGCAACAACAGGTATAGGAACCTGAATATTGTCAAAAATAATTGTATGGATTGGATCTGAAGCTAATTCCTCCTCAAAAGCAATGCCTCTAACCTTATTTCTCCCCCCAAACTCAACATCCTCAAAGAATGTTGCTGTTCCCGTCTCAAAAATATTCCTTAGTGTGGGATCATAAAACTTATAGCCCCTAGAGCGTTCAGAGTAACCAATAAAGTAGCTGCTAACTGTTTTGGAGTCCAATTTCTTTTCATTTGGCCTATAAGGCCTAGCCTCAGCTGGACATCCCCAAATATGTAAATGCTTTAAACTGGGCTTTCGACCAGTCCAAAGCTCATAAGGTGTTTTAGCAACTGCTTTACTTGGTACTCTGTTCAGAATGTAAGCTGCTGTCTTAAGTGCTTCTCCCCAGAGTGACTCTGGTAAAGAAGAATGAGCAATCATACTTCTTACCATATCCTTAAGAGTCCTGTTTTGTCTTTCAGCTACACCATTCATGCTAGGTGAACCCGGCATGGTGTACTGTGGGACGATACCGCATTCCTCTAGGTATCTAGCAAATGGTCCTGGACGTTGTTCACCTGAACCATCATATCTGCCGTAGTACTCACCACCACGATCAGATCTAACGGTTTTAATTCTTCGGTTGAGTTGATTCTCAACTTCAGCTTTATAGGTTTTGAACATGTCCAGAGACTCAGATTTTTCATGAATGAGATATAGGTGCCCATAACGTGAGTAATCGTCTATGAATGATATAAAATATTGTTGATCATTCTAGGATTCCGTAGGAAATGGCCCACAAATATCTGTATGTATCAATTCTAAGACATCCGAAGATCTGTTAGCACCTAATCTCTTAACCTTGGTCTGTTTTCCCTTGATACATTCAACACATATGTTGAAGTCCGAAAAATCAAGGGAATCCAAAATGCCATCAGACACAAGACGCTTAACTCTTCCTTTTGAGATATGACCCAAGCGCTTATGCCATAATGACGCCGAATTTTCCTTATTTAAATTACGCTTAGTACCACGCGATTCTGCATGCAAAGTTTCATTATAAGAAGCAATTGTATCAAGCAAATATAGGTTGTCAAAAATACTTAAATAACCGGTTCCCACAACATTTGAATTAAAAGATAAACTGAATTGATTGTTTTCAAATAAACAAGAATAACCTGATTTGTCCAATACAGAAACTGAAATCAAATTCCGTCTAAAAGACGGTACTACAAAAGTATCTTTTAAATCCAAATAAGAACCAGTTCCTAATAGCAACCTAAAATGCCCAATTGCTTCCACATCTACTGACTGACCGTCGCCCACAAAGATGTGTCTTTCAACATCACTTGGCTTTCGGTAGCTCAGACAACCCTGCATAGAAACACTTATGTGAGTAGTAGCACCAGAGTCTAACCACCAAGTGTTTCTAGGTACTGAAGCTAAATTAACCTCAGAACAGACCAAAGAAAGGAACGTACCCTTATTATCACGCCAAGCGTGATATTTTGTACAGTCCTTCTTCATATGTCCAGGTTTCTTACAGAAGAAACAACCCTGATTATCCTTATGTTGTTTCTTCTCAACTGGACCCTTAGCAGCTTCCTTATCATTCTTCCTTTTCTTGCCCTTATCCTTAGAGGCATAGGCCAAATGAGCACTTTCTGTCTTATCTTGCTTCAACCTGTCTTCTTCTTGCACACAGTATGAAATGAGCTCATTTAGAGTCCATTTCTCCTTTTGACAGTTATAACTGACCTTAAATTGATTAAACTGTGCAGGAAGAGATAACAGAACCAGATGCACTAATAACTCATCACAAAGATCAAGTTTAAGTGCCTTAAGTTTTGAAGCAATATGAGACATTTCCATAATGTACTCCCTGATATTTCCTTTGCCCTTATACTTCATTGAAATCAAGCGAGCTAAAAACGTGCTTGTTTCTACCTTATCGTTTTTCGCAAAACGCTTCTCAATTTCGGCAAGGAAATCTTTAGCCTTAGTAATCCATTCGGATTCTATGCCCCTGAAGGCTTCCGGAACGCCGCGCTTAATGATCATAAGACTCATGCGATTTGAACGCTCCCACTTCTCATGCTCCTTCTTTGCATCAGGAGTGCTTTCCGCATTGAGAGGTTGGGGTTGTTCAGTTCTTAATGCATAGTCAAGATCCATGCAGCCAAGAACAATTAATATGTTCTCTTTCCAAACCTTGAAGTTTGTCCCATTTAGCATGGGAATTGAGTTGATGTTAGCAGAAATTGTTGCAGCAGATGCATTAGCTGAAATAAAACAAAAATGCTCACATCAATAACCATAATCAATAAAATTTAAATAATGACAATCCCCATCCAAGATACCGGCACAACATTAATATCAAGTCTTTGGACAGTTGTGACGCTCCTGGGTTCACACAAGGCTGCAGTCCGAGGTGAAACCAAGAATGTCAAACCTGCCATGCACCACACCGTGCAATAACATGTTTCACCATCACAATTACTATCTCTCTAGAAGAATCAACAATAGGTGTAGGTACAAAGCAAGTAAAAGGTTTTACAACGAGTACTTGATGAAATGATGGAACATCAAATTAACACATCTCCTCAACCAAGTAAACTGGAATACATAGACAAAGTCTGAAATGAATAATAAAAATCTGGAGATCTCAATATGTCTCAAAGTACATAATATCTGATACAGGAAACAAGGCACACTGCCTTTACAACTCTAGAACATAAACCTCTTAAGTCTAAAAATGTCTCAAGTGGAGTACAAAATAAAATATAACTAAAAAGACAGCTGAAGCTAAAGTGCATCGCCATCAACCTGCGACTCTCCGGGCTTCTGACTCGTTACCTGAAAGGGGAGGGACAACGAGCGTCAAAGCGCTAGCGAGCAACATCACAACCAACCCCCAGGGAAAGGGCTCGTTGCATACAGAAAATATAGTTATCACAGCATATATAAATATATATAAACAATTGTCCTAATAGAAATGGGTTTAAGAACTTAGGGAATCTCAACACGAGCCTAGGTACGTCGAGCGAAATAATCCAAACAAGGAAACCCTCATGTATATACCTTGTATCTCAAATTGAAAATCCCTAAGTTCCAAATCCGGAGTCTAATACATGAACAATAAAGAAAAGATAACAATCCCTTTTCTAATAATAAACATATTTATGTCAAAATCTCGTAGTCGAAATAAGTGTTATGCACAGCTCATGACACTATCATGTCCAACTACATTAAAATGTCATACTCAATACCCAAATGTATATCATGCTCAAGGTTTAGCAAAAATTGCCCAACACGGGGTCTTTAGTCGCTTATAGTCCAACACGAGGACTTTAGTCGCTTATAGTCCAACATGAGGACTTTAGTCGCTTACAGTCCAACACGAGGACTTTAATCGCTTATAGTCCAACACGAGGACTTTAGTCGCTTATAGTCCAACACGAGGACTTTAGTCGCTTATAGTCCAACACGAGGACTTTAGTCGCTTATAGTCCAACACGAGGACTTTATGTGAACTATGAAGTACCACTAGTAGTGGAGTGTCCATACTACTCTTGTACGAGCCTTGCCGTACATATCTAAACTCGTATCATATCAAGTCATCTTACATATATATCATATGTGTTCAAACTATGTGTTCGTATACAGCAAGTGATTAAACAGAAAACAAAAGGGAACAGGAAATACTCAGATGAGTCGACTCATGCTCATTTATGAGTCGACTCAGCAGAAGGAAAAAGGCAACGGGGAACGACTTCGTGAGTCGACTCATGCTTAGTTATGAGTCGACTCATGACTTGTGGGTCGACTCGTATACTGACGAGTCGACTCAACAGAAGCAAAAAGTAAACACCACAACACTTCGTGAGTCGACCCATGACAGTCATGAGTCGACTCAACCTGATGAGTCGACTCATGATGAGTCGTGAGTCGACTCACGGGCTAAAGTCTGCATATAACATAAGTTGAATTCGATCGTCTCGATCCATACTTCCATTATACTGATCTATAACTCCCTAACTATCATTGTTAAACCATGAGGCAGTGAAAAGTTCATACATAGCATGAGAAACGAATACTTGCATGTTAAATCTAACATTTAACCCCTAAACATGAAAGAGGGCATTTAAACAAAATAAAAACTCATATTTTTATTCCTTAAAAATATTTCCAGATCTGGGTTTTCTTCAAAAACGTTATTGGGATGATTTAAAATCTGAAATACGTGATTTCTAACATTCATCCTAACAAGAACATTGTTTTATACTTGAAAATAAGTCTTGGGCTCAATAAAACTCATGAAAAACTATTATAAACTAATAAAAACATGGGAGAGAGGTTTGGCGAGATGTTACTCGCCTCAAATGCGAAGAATAACGATCCCCCTTGCTGCAATCCACAAGAAGCTGCTGAAATCCCCCTCGAAACGCCCCAAAATCTCCAAGAGCACCTAGGGTTTGAGAGAGAGGAAGAGGGGCTAGGGTTTCTGGGGAGATCTGAGAGGAATGAGTGTTTTTCGGGTGTAAAACGATATATAGGAGCCAACTAAACCCGACCCGAAACCCACAAACCCAAAATAAAAGAAGCCAGAAAAAACCCCGATGAGTCGACTCATGCCTTATCATGGGTCGACTCATGGTCATGGGTCGACTCATAATTTTTATGAGTCGACTCAGCAGAAGAAAAATAGGAACAGGACACGATATCATGAGTCGACTTATGACAGGCGTGAGTCGACTCAACCTGATCAGTCGACTCATGACATGTTATGAGTCGACTCATGAACAAAAATCTGCATACTTCGATTTCTTTTGCACACGATTTGCAAACTTGCAACTCATCCTCATACCTGAGGCATATACACATGCTCATAGGCTCAAATATCATTTTCCATGCATGACCATGCAACAAAGATATTTATAATATAGATTAAATATCTTTATTCACTCATATTCACACTTGTAAGTTGTCAAAATCAACGGGGTCTTACATTCTTCCCCCCTTAAAAGAATTTCGTCCTCGAAATTCAGAAAAAAATCAAATCTAACTCATAAAGATACTAGAAAAGCTTGTCAAGGGTCTAATCCAACCCGCATACATACACATCTTGAAATGTTTACTCCTGATAAGATATAGGAACATTTATATTTAACAGTCCAGGATGATTATATTCACACTCAACCCTTAATCGAATGGAACTAGTACGTCGGGTGAAAAATCCAAACAAGGAACCCCCCATATATATACCATGTGTTCCATAAGATTATGAATTAAGCGGAAATATTATCACTCTAGTGTTAAATCTAAATTTAACAACACATAAAATCACACACATAATCATACATATAAATCAATTCACTTCCTCAATAGGTGTAGGATGTCGCGCGACATAATACGTTTGCGCTCCCGAAAATCCTCTTCGATGTCTACACTTAACCATCTAAAATGTAAATACTCCCACCTAACTCCTAACCAAATGAAACAAGTACATCGAGCGAAAAATCCAAACAAGGAACCCCTCATATATATACCATATGTTCCAAGTACTTAGGAGATAAGTGGTACTACCCTCATTTTAGTGTTAAGTATAAATATCGGGATATATATATAAATACACAATAAGAATTCACATTATACAAATTTTAATTTATTTATCCGCTCAAACAAGTGTGGGTAGTCACGTCGCATGCCCTCCTCACGTTCCCAAGAAGCTTCCTCAACTCCACTTCGGTTCCATGGAACCTTCACCAAATAGGATCACCTTGTTCCTGAGTCTTTTGTCTTCTCTAGCAAGTATAGCCATTGAAATCTCAATAGAAGTCAAACCATCCCGAAGCTCCATCTCAGGTGTCTCCAACACTCATTGTTGCTCCTCATCATGCAATTGTTTCCTAAGCATAAAAACATCAAATACATCGTGCATACTAGGCATCGGTGCTGGAAGGTCTAGTCTGAATGAAACGGTTCCAAAAGCTCCAAAATCCAGAGCGTTCCAATGTATCTCAGTTCAAGCTTTCTCCGCCCTTTTGAATTGTTCAACGTCTTTCATAGATGATACTTTCAGCACAACTGACTCTTCAAAGCTGAAACTCTAATTTTCCTCGTCTTTTATCTGCATAGCTCTTTTGCTGACTTGAGCGGCTAGAATATGTTTGCTGATCAAATGTTTCTTCCTCAGTGATTTGTCTCATAAGCTCTGATCTAAGTATTAAATATTTCCCCGGCTCTACCCAATATAGGTGTTCGCGTGGAAAATCATGTTCTTCTTCATTGAGGATTCCATTACAAACTTTGAAAACAACTTTATGCGTTTTACAAATATCCGGTCTTTTTATAAGAGCCGGTTACAATGGAGATCGAAATAAAGAAAGAAACAAAAAATTATAACTTTCCTTTGAACAGATCGCGAGCTCCTGTTTTGCGGTCGCTCGCTTTGTGGGGTTCTTTGCCTGCGCCGGGGTTATGTGCCGTGGACCACCGCGTGATCTCGATCCAAACAGATCTACGACGTATTACGGGTACTATCTCGCCAAGGAGATAATAGCCGGGAGGGATCGTTTCGCCAAGGAAACGACCGCTCGAATCTCGGGATCAAAGGCCAAGCTTTGATCCGGAGTGTAGGGACGTAGATCTGAGGATTAGCTTCTTCGAACTCCTGCCTTTT
>BQKN01049066.1:23703-35981 GCA_022839385.1 Asparagus kiusianus | reverse complement strand
AACGTGCTATACTTACGATGTAACGTGCTATACTTACAGGTTAACGTACTATACTTACAGGTTAACGTGTTATACTTACAGATTAACGTGCTATACTTACGACATAACGTGATATATTAAACATTACCAACACTTTGATATTGAAGAACATACAACTTTATATTTCCACCACTTTGCATTGCCGAAAACAGTTAAGTAATCTAAATTCTGTCACAAAACATTGCATTTGCCGCACATTGTTAAATGCATAGCTGTGGCATTTCTATCAATATATTCAACATTTCCAGCAAATACAACATACAACATACCATATTTCCAGCACATACAACATTTCCAGACAATCTACATACACCATACAACATTGCATTGCCACAGAACTTGGCATTTCTATCAATATATTCAACATTTCCAGCACATACAACATACAACATTGCATTGCCACAGAACATACATACAACATACCATATTTCCAGCACATACAACATTTCCAGACAATCTACATACACCATACAACATTGCATTGCCACAGAACTTGGCATTTCTATCAATATACATTTATACAAATACGTCACAAATCAATTTCCAAAATATATTTGTACACAAAAAATATTGGATATCACAATTGGCAATGTAGCATCCTGACAAGAACAATACAACACACTGAGTATAAGTGGATCAAAAGAACAAATATGGCATGTAGCATTCTTGAGGGTCATGATGGTTGATTTCCAGAAAGCAACATGTAAGTGGATCAAAAGAACAATACAATGAATATAGCGTTTCAATGAACATTAAACGTATAAAAAATGTACATTCAGATAGAAATAGAGCAACAATGCGAGCTCTATGTTCTTGAAGGTCCCGGAAGTACCCGATGTTTGATGGAATTCGCACTAAAGCCATCGGATAAAATATTCTGCAACCATAAAACATAAGGCAACTTTAGTTGTCTATCAATATTGTACATAATTCCTTCATTGAAACAAATTTCATTTCAAAGCCTATGATTTCAAAATTGTAACAGACAATCTCAATTCTCGAATTATCACGCTTTATCTTTATATCAACCTATTTACAACCTATTTAGAATTTTTCCTTTTCTCTCTCAGTGAAAAAAATCTTGTAACAGACATACATATGTACAATATCAAACTGTTACAGATCAATATTTTTCATTTTCTTTTCATTTCTTAGTATTTTTTTTTGTATCAAATGTTAACAATAACAGAACTTTTGTTATTTGCATTGTTTCAGGTATTGATTTGCAAGAGTTTGAGACTAACTAAAATTTTGCAACTTCAGTCCCATTGGTACTCAAATTCAGCGTTCATCTGTAACTCTGGGATATATCAGTAAAGTGGTCCGCATGGCTTAATAACAATGCAAGTAACACCAATGAACTAGGAATACTAAGACACATCACTAAGAAATGAAAAGATGAGTATCAAATATCAAAAAAAAAATCGACGAAAACACAGCCAACGCTCTTGCAAATCAATACCTGAAACGATGAGTTCGACGCAATGATGAAGACAATGTCAACTGTGAAATCCGTCGGCGACAAGGGGACAGCGAGATAGACGGCGTGATCGATGGCAACGGTCTGGGACTTGGGTCGCGGCTGCGGGCGACGGTCTGGGACGGTCGATAACGCCTACGGGCGACGGCCTGGGTCAGGCGACAGCTGCTACGGGCTGGAGCGGGCGAGATCGGGGTCGCGGCGAGAGCTAATGTCACGGCGGCCTCGAGCGGCTGGAGCGGGCGACAGCGAGATTTGGATCACGGCGGGTGGAGCGGGCGACGACGGCGAGATCTCGGTCATGGCGGCTGGAGCGGGCGACGATAGCTGGAGTTCTCTTTTTCAATTTAGGGCTGAGGTGAAATAGGGATTTTGAGGAGAGAGACGTTGATACGGGAAAGGGGGTATTTTGGGGTTTTTGCCTTGATTATGTATAAATACTACTGCTGAAAGTATTGTATTTTGGATTTGGGTTTAAAGACAAATACAAAAAGAAATTTGGGCTTAGAGATACAACTAATACTACTTGGGTTTAAAAATAAAGGGAGGTAAACTATTGGACCTAAAGACAAAAAAATAGGGCTTTCTTGTTAGAAACGGGATGCTAGCTTAGAGGGGGGGTGAATTGGATTAGAGCAAATTTTTTAGATAGACACATAATATGCAACAAAAAATAAAAAAAATAAAAACTCAGAGTAACCGACACAGGAACGTACGAGATTTTTATAGTGGTTCGGATCAAAATAATACATCCACTCTTCCTTCTCGCGAAGGGCCTTCCTTATTATGACCGGAGTTATCTCTAAATCACAACCAGTTTTAGTAGGTTTAACAAACAGGACTATGTAATCGACCTGAAACCAGTCGAGAAACCTAAAGCTTATCAGTGACCAGAAAAAAACCTAGTTCTAACTAGCCACACTCAATTACCGTGGCTTGAGCAATTACCCAGGTTTAAGTATGTTGTCATACTTGCAACTTTAAAATACAAAACTAACCCTAAAAAATAATTAAAACATTATTGAAAAGATTTTACAACCCTCTTAAAACAAATCATTCTTCAAACTAAAATGATATTTTGATGTTGAGCACGACGAGAAGAAGTTGAATGAGGCTTAGGGAGACAAATTCCCACTTACAATCTCTCTCCAACCCTAGAATTTGATCTCAAAAAAGCTTGTGCGAATATCCTCTCTTTTCTTATTATTAATATTTCTCCAATCCATCCTTAAATAGACTTTGATTACATTGGAAAGAAGTCTTATAATTAGTATTGAACTGTTTTCGTTGAAAGCTGCCTTCATCATTGATTTCATTAAACTTTAGTCGTTACAAATGAATTCGAATAATGAAAATAAGAAAAATTACAACTTTCTTGAAAATAAACACAAGATCCGTTTATCGGGTCTTGCTTGCGTGTGTTCTTTGCCGGTGCCGGGGTTAATCTGTGGACGATCGCGAATCAGATCCGATTGCAGGAGAATTCGGCAGAGCTTCGCCTTCACCGAGGAAGTTTTCTGGTTTGAAGCGCTGAGATCGACAAAGCGAAATCAGGGCTCTTCTCGAGATTAAGACCAAGCCTAATCTCAAGGAACGGACGTACGGACTTCGGATCCTTCGAACGGCTTCTCTTTTGTGCCGAAGTTCGCCGGGATCTCGTTGACCTTCGCTGAAATTTCGTGCTCCTTCACTCTTCAATCCAGCAGCACCTCGTCCTCTTGATAAAATTCCAGATGTCGAAAATGGAGGCCTTTGGCTCGTATTTATAAGCCCCGGATGCGGTTATTTGGATGAGAACAAGTGATTTGACTCTATCTTTAGTTAACAACAGCCTAACCACGTTTGGGGATGATATCAAGTCAGTTAGGAACCCCTGGAATAGATAAATCCTGTGAAAACAGCTTTAAAACCATCAAAACAGGTTTCGGGTTCCAGACTGCGCGGCGCGGGTCAGACAGATCCGACATGCGCTTGCGTGGGTCAGACTGATCCGACCCGTGCTTGCGCGGGTCGGTTTGTTCCGTCCTGCGCTCGCGCAGGTTTGCCGACTTTTCTTTTTTTCCTGTTCTCTTTCTTCCGGGACTTGTTCTTCTCACATATTCGGTCAATTTGTTGCTTCGTATGCTTCACCGCAAGACCGATCGTCGAACGTGCGTTGGTTAACGTACACGTGTTGCTCGATGCGCGTGGGCTAATTGGCGTGCGCGCGTTGACCGACGCGCACGAGCTGGTTTGACGTGCACGTGTTTGATTGACGCGCATGAGATGATTTGACGTGCGCGTGTTGACCGATGCGCACAAGATAATTTAACGTACGCGCGTTGACCGGCGCGCACGAGCTAATTTGACGTACGCGCGTTGACCGGCGCGCGCACGAGCTAATTTGACGTACGCGTGTTGACCGGCGCGCACGAGCTGGTTGACGTGCGTGCGTTGACCGATACGCACGAGTTGGTTTGACGTGCGTGCTGACCGACGTGCACGAGATGATTTGATGTGCACACACTGACCGACGCGCGCGAGCTGATTAGATGAATCTTCTTGACTCGCCCAGTCATTGCTTCGAGTTTCGTGCGGGCTCTCATAGACAATTTTAGATGCCTACAGATACCCCCTCCAAAGTGTTTCAGCCTCATTTTTTTATAGAGGAGTCTGAAATGCTTTGGATATGATGGATCCTCACCTTCAGTCGGTGTTAAAGGACCTACAGATGGTTTCGATTCTTGACTTCTCCATATTTTAGCATATTCTATGTTTTGTCGAATAGCTAAGGTTTTCCCGGTACTGCGTTTATCGTCTGACCGTTATTGAAGCCTTGAACCGAAATTGGTGAATAGATTTTTATCGATGTGTCATTGAGTTGACTTTTGGATCAATCGCAACGCGTTGACCGGCGTTGACTTAGGGCTACGCGTTGATCCGTGTTGACCTTAGGGTTTCGTATCGATCGATGTTTACTCTTCATCGCAACGCATTGACTGGCGTTGACCTAGGGCTACGTGTTGACCGGTGTTGACCTAGGGCTACGCGTTGACCGGCGTTGACCTTAGGGTTTCGCATTGATCGGCGTTGACTCTTCATCGTAATGCGTTGACCGGCGTTGACCTAGAGCTACGCGTTGACCGACGTTGACCTTGGGGTTTCGCATTAACCTGAGGAGAACTAGTTTATACTCGTGTACTCCTGGGAGTTTCGGGAATCAGTTTAACCTCGTGTACCCGTCGGAGGTTGCTAGGTTATCCTTAAGAATTATTATACATAATATTCTCCAAGAACTTCCCGTCAAAAGTGGGAAACAGTTTAGACTCGTGGTCGCCAATTGGAGTTTACGTGGGACCCGAATACCATGAAAGTGAGCGGAATGCTTCAAAGTTATCCGGAAATATAAAATTGGCTCCCGAATATTCCGATGATGGGCGAAAACATCGTAAAACGACCGAAAATGTGAAATCGAACTCTGAATGTTCCAAAAGTGGGCTAAAATGCCGCGAAGTCATCCAAAATATAAAATTAGGTCCCGAACATTCTGAAAATAGGCGAAAATATCGCGAAATTATTCGGGAGATGGAATTGAACTCCGAAAATTCCGAATCTAAGTGAAAATACCACGAAATTATCCGGGAGATGAGGTTAGACTCCGAACATTCGAAAAACGAGCGAAAACAGGCGAAAATACAGCAAAACGGGCGCCAAACTGGGTCTGACCCGCGTTCACGCGGGTCAGATGGATCCGACCCGCGTGATTGCGGGTCGGATTGATCCGACCCGCGAGCACGCGGGTCGGACACAAGTCCGACCCGCGGAACGCGGGTCGGAACCTAGGAGAAGGGGTAAAAACCCCATTTTTCTTTCTTCCTCCTTCTTCAAGTTTGGTCCCAGTTCCTTCTTCTTCCTTGAGTTCTAACCCTCCAAGAACTCCTTCGCACCAAGAGCTCTAAACAAGATCAAAGTTCTCCTCAAGCCCCTTAAACCCCTGATTTTGGCCGACATCCTCACCTCCCCACAAGCTAGGGTTTCGGCGGCTTGGCTTGGGTTCGAGCATTTGGTGGATCTTTCTTCTACGGGACTCTTCTCCTCCTTGATTCTTCTTCGAATTTCAGGTGAATCCACCCTCCTTGCTTCAATTTCATTCTACTCTCCATGTTTGGGTGCTTGATTTATGGCTGAATATTTTGAACTTTTAACCTGAAAGTTTAAACCCTAGTTCTTGAGTTTGGGCAAAAACCGAATTTTAATTTGAACTTTGTGATGGCCGAAATTTCTGGATTCAATTGTAAGCATGGCTTGATAAGTGCAGTCTCCAACCCTTCAATCTTAAGGAAAACCGAACTTTTTTTGGAAAATTTTTTTTGGGGGTTTGAGAGGTTAGCCGAAATCTTTTATGTGCTTGATCACTGCTATTTTGAATTCATGCTTTGAACCCATGGTTTGATGGTTGATGATGGCCGAAATTTTTTGCTGATCATGTATATGACTGACTTCGTAATTCTGGGTTGATGATGGCCGAGTGAGCCCCTTTGTCGCACCTGTACATGGCCGAGTTTGCATTTGGTTGTGGTTATGTGCATAACTTGATGATTGACATATTAATTTGATCCCTTGGCATCAATTGTGTATGAGGACTAAACTCTTTCGCTTGGATTGATTGCTCATAAAGCTCGAGTTATGTGGGAATTCACTAAACATGGTTGTGAATAAGAACCAAACCAAATTCTCGATTTAGGGAACATATCGAGGCCTTGATTCTTGATTTTGATTTTGTGTATGCCTCGAATCCAAACTTGTATGTGGTTGAGAACCTTATACGCCTTGAATTTGTACATGTGTGAGGCCGGGACTTGACTTGAACTCAAACTTGTACATAACCAAACTTCGCATATATGATTGAATTCGTGCATAACTGAATTCTTGTATATAATTGCATTCTTGTATGGTTCGAACTTGTACATGATTGAACTCGTATGTGACTGGATCCAAACTTGTACGTGGTCGAAATAACTTGAATCCCAACTTGTGTATGGTTCGAGAACCTTATATGCCTTGAATTTGTACATGTGATTGAACTCTTGCATATGGTTGAACTCTTGTATATAATTCAAATTTGAATTTGTATATAACTGAGCTCTTGTATCATTGAATTCATATGTAACTGAACTCGTGCATGCCTTGAATTCGAGCTATTCTTGTATATGATTGAGCTTGTGAATCCACATGTTGACATGATCGAGGCCTTATATTTGACTCTGTGACACTTAACTTGAACCGAAAATGTCGTATAGGTTTAATTGAACCCTTAATTGGAAAATTCCATTTTGTAGAATTTCAATTAAAGATTCGCAATTTCCCTTTTAGCCTTCGATTCATGTAACTTGATTCTTGATCTGACTGAGCTGTTGATCTTTATTGCAGATTAGCTATGTCGACGAGGAGATCACGCCTCCCGAGGAGCCGCTCAGCCACTTAGTCACCTGAGAGGGAGCACTTGTCTTTTACTGGTAAACCCTTGTAATTTTCTGTTCATGAATTCAAAATTTTTTATATCATGCTGCATATCGCATACCCTCTCTATCCTCCTTGGTGAGGTAGTCAGGAAGAGCTGATATCCTCCTTCGTGGGGGTGGACGCTTCTATATTACATCCTCGCTCTGTTCTCCTTGGTGAGGCAGTTGGGAAGAGTTGACATCCTCCTTTGTGGGGGTGGACGCTTCTATATTACATCCCCGCTCTGTTCTTCTTGGTGAGGCAGTTGGGAAGAGTTGACATCCTCATTCGTGAGGGTGGATGCTTGTCGGATACGTTTTGCTTGGTCAAAACGCACCTTAAGGTAATATGGGGCGATTTTCTGCCGTATTACGTTCTGTAAGATAGGGTGCATCACCGCGTTATTTGCGCGAGAATGTACATTATCTTGTGAGTTCATGATACAACTAAGATCGTCTCGCCAATTACAAGGTAGTGATTCGGATTGGTGAAAAGAGTTCGACCCCCTGCGTCGTCTAAATATTTCTTCATAACTGCGTTTGATAGACACGCGTTACTTGTTTCAGTTGAATATCCTGCGACGCCGTTTTCTCCATTCGATATAGATGGCCATAGAAGCAGATATTATGTCGCCGCAGATAACCCATCGTCGATTCCTTCCACTCCTCAATTCGCTTTGGACTTCCCCGATGAGCTTTCCAAGTTGGTGTGGGAGGGGGGTCGTCGCATCATGCGCTAATTAATTACGGACGCGTCGTTCCCTGAAGACACGGATCCTGCTCATCCTTTAAGAAAGACACATTATATGTTTGGGGATTCCGTGACGGATCCAGAAGCCGTAAACCTCAAAGACGAACGATGGTTACACAACGAGGGCACGACTTATTTATACCTCCCTCCGTTCCCTCGTCATCGTTCGCTAGCCGACTTGCGGGGGCAAGCAGTGACGCGACAAATGCCGTGGGTTCTGACAGAAGAGCACACCCACATTCCTTGTGGATACATCACCAGTCATTCACTTCTGGGTTCTACTGGTAGGAAACACATTACAGGATTACAACCCGACGTAATGGGTTTGGAGGACCCGCCTATAGGGGAGATACCTATAATAGCTCGCACCGTGAGGGATCGCCTCGCTGAACTAGGACGAGAGTTACCTATTGAAAATTACAGGTGCTTTGGTTGGTCTCATTCCTCAGACAAAGCATGGTGGGGCCGGATGACAGGTTATGTCCTTCACCGGTGGGGTGCTGAACTGAAGTTGATAGGATTGTATGAAGCTATTCGTGCCACTCAATATGGGTTACCGGTGAATGCTACCCATTTCTTGGGATTAATAGAGCTGTATAATCCCGATACCAACACCTTTCTTACCCGGAACGGGGAATTCGGATTACCCTTCCATGAGATGCACAAAGTCTCCGGACTTCAAATGGGAAATATGTCGTATCAAGAATATTTTCCCTCTAACCGGGAGCTACATCTATTGAAAAAACATAAGCCCGCTCAATACGACACGTTATGGGAACTCACGTGTCATTATCAGATTGCTTTAGCCGGAACTAACCCTGTTGCGAGGAAGAAGTCTCCTCAAATAAGCTTGAAGCAATTCTCGTGTTACCTGTTTAAGAATATGGAGAAAATTGGTGAAACTATTTGTGAACTGGAACCGCTGGCCCGTTCGGAGATTGACAAGTTAATTAAAAAGTGCGACGCCCGCTCTTACACTATTGCGAGTGCCCAAGACCGATTTTGTGCAGGAACCAAGTTCAGGACTTTCTTATTGCAAGCGGAGAAATCCATCCATCCTAAGACCTTGCTGGCCGGCTATATCGCACTTTGGTTGAAGAAGTGCGTGGTGCCGTATCAAACTTCAGATGCCTTGCTGATTGAGGTATTGTTTCCCGCTGTCCAGCTTGCCTATGGGAAAAATTTATCTCTTTTGCCAGCAATGATCGCTGGTATCCATCGTGGGCTTCGCCAACTGACTACAACTTTCACTCAGACTGATGAGACCCCATCTGCGAAGATCCCTACGCCGAAGACGGAATTCCCTTATACCTATTTGATGGGGTGGCTGGTTCTTCATCGCCCCGATTTGATGTCACCTCCTAAAAGTGCAGATCTGTCTACTCCTTTGCTACAACTATACGAGGGGTGTAAATGGCCAACTCGGAACTTCTCGGAAGTCAGGAAGAACTTGCACATGCACAAGGGTTGGGTAATCAACCCATGTCTTCCTCGATTTGCCGGTAGATATAGTGGGATGCTTGCTGATGTAGAAGCACCCGGAACTGACCGGACCTCTCTCGATGTCGGCTGTTTCAAATGGCTCATGAACATAAGGCCAGGCCATTTCATTTTCAGAGTGAAGGGGCGCTGCTATTTAGAGCCTTATCTGCCATGTCGGTTCGCCCGTCAATTTGGATATGATCAATTATATATCGGGAATCCAAATCAACAGTTTCATACTCGCGGCGGGCTAGTGGACGGCGCTCGTGCTTGGCTGTGGAACGTGACGGGATGTACTGGTGCCAAATTTAGTCTTCCGAATGCCGACCGTCGCTTAGAGCTCACATATCTATGTTGTAAATGGATCATGGTTGCTAGTGAACCCGTCCCTCTACGATCAATTGAAGAGCTGATAGCTGAATCTGCAGTGCTTATTGCTGAAAGGATAGCTCGAGAAAATGCACTAGAAAGAAAGAGACGTGACAAAAAGATAGCTGGCCCCTCAGGCAAAGGTAAGCAAAAAATGGAGGAAGTAGAAGAGGAGTCATTTGCTACTGAGGAGGAAACTTCTGAAGAAAACGCAATCACTACTGGTGGTGCTACGGAGGTTAGCAGCGACTTCGAGGAAGACGCAGCAGGTTTGTCTGAATCTTTTTATAAAGAGCTATGGGACTTATCGATTGCTGATCGAGTTCGTCGACTTAAAGCTCGAAAAAAATGGAGAATTTTGCCAACTTACAATAGGATGATTGTTGAACTTTCAGATGTAGATTCCGAAGAAGAAGAGGGGAGATGTAGCCCTGTCCCCCGTACTCGATCTCGGGTTACAACTCAAGCAGGACTGCAAATTGAGTCACACGCTGCATCTACACGGGACATGCCTGTAGATCTTAAAGAGACGCGACCTACTAAACGCTTGAAGTTGACCATCAAGCGACGCGCTGAACCTCAGACTTCTCGAACGGAGGTGGTTGACGATACACTCGTTGGTGAGGAAAGTAATATTTCAGTCATTATCATTTTTTTACCAAGCTTCAAACTTAGCAAATTCTATGTCCCAGGGGGTCATGACGAAGACACGATGATGTGCGACCCCCCTTCTCCCGACATAGGATTTTTTGGAGAATCTTGCTTCGCATCGCAAGCAGATAAGGCCGTGGATCAGGATCTGCCAGGTGTCGAAACAGACATGGCACCTGAGATTGGCGAAGGTACCGTCGTGAGATCTGATTCGCCCGTGGTGATTGCTAACCCAGGTACACCTATTACTGGTAGTACGACTTTTAGATGGCAATCTTGGGTATTAAACGATTCAGAGTTCGTCCCTCCTCTAATTGCTTATATGCTTCTGGCTCTTTTAGAAAAGCTACAAGAGGCGACTGGTGACGTTGGGGTTGAAGAGCATGCCGTCACCACCGGAGGTGAATTTAACTCTATCTCATTGATGATTCTTAACCTCTCTTTCCATGTCTGAACATCTAGAATTTTCTTCAGATGCTTCAATGGAAGGCCCACGTGATAAAGAAACCTTTCATCATGTAGCCGATGCACCTTCGTCTGATCCCATACAGGACCCTTCGGGCTCTGGCGACAGGCTACTTGATGACATGTTGTCAGAACAAACTCGCCGAGATGCTACCGATCCGGTTGTCGAAGCCGCTGAACCGGTCATCGAGGCCGTTAAACCGGTCATTAAGACGGTCGAACCAGTCTTCGAGACTGTTGAACCAGTCATCGAGGCTAATTCCTCTGCAGGTATGGATTTTGTCCTTATGAAAATTGTTTCCTTACCAGACTCAATCGTAAGGGCGTTATAATTGTAGGACCAGTCGTTAAAACTGATGCAACTACTATTGTTGGGATATCTGATGACCCTGAGGATCTTGATTTCTTACTACCGACAGGAACTATTAAGGAAGCTCAGTCGTCAGCTACCCAAACTCAGCTCACAACCCCAACAGTTGAGATGACTGCTGCAGCGGTGGGGACTAGCCTTGTTGAGCAGGCCGCGAGACCAACTGATGAGGTTGGTACGTCAACGGCTGTGGCACCAGCGATGGTCTTATCAACTCAAGAAGTCGTGCCGGTAGAGTTAAGTGCGGGACATCAACTTAAGGAACCATCGTTTGATTTTGGTAAATTCTTACGTCGATACTGATTTAGAACTTTAGCTAAGACTTCAAAGATATTTATATCCTCTTTTCCTCGTAGGGCCATCTTCTCGGCTCAATGACATGGTCAGGACTCTGTTATCCGATGACGACCCTGACATGGACCTTCTTCGGTTGGAAATCACTTCCTTCTTCTCATTTGTGAATGGCATGATTGATAGGCTTATCAACAAAAAACTTTCTCTCGGTCTTTTCAAGTCTTATCTTGACCACCAATTGATCTTTATAAGAAATCAAGGACATTCGGATCTGGCAGATGTTATTACTGCGGACCTAGACCATCTCGAGCGCGAATTTCAAAGGTTGAAGGAATTCCAGGCTGTCGGTGTTCCTTCATACGTGGCCGATCAACTGGAGACTAGGTTGCAGACATGGCGCGAGGCTCAAATATTTGCCAATCTTAAAATTCGAGAACAAGGTGTCCAACAGACGGAAACAGTTTTTAATGATAAATTGAAGTCCCTTCGCGAAATTGACTCTTCTCTCGTATCAGGTGTTGCCACAATAAAACGACTCAAATCGGAACTTCAGGCAGCCGAAGATGCTCAATCTGTTCTGGAGATGACCAAGATTCACACAGAGGGTGTCGTAAATACGATGTCCAAATGGTTAGAACTTTCCAAAGAGAAATTAGCCGAGATGAAGGCGGATGCTGCGCGGATATTGGCTACTGATGAGGATTCCATGAAGACCATACTGCAGAACGAGCTCGAGCAAGCTTACACCGTAGAATTGTCTAAGTTAGAGCAACGAGTTCTTAGCCATAAGTTTCATGTAGATTGATTATGACTTTTGTACCTGCAAACTCAATTTTCATCAGTATAAGATATATATATATATATTTTTGTTCATTATACCTATTTTATTATGGTGTT